>JAOEHI010003511.1:0-10716 GCA_025447815.1 Percopsis transmontana
ACAATTTTACAATATAAAATCATATATATATATATATATATATATATATATGATTTTATATTGTAAAATTGTAAAAGCACAGAACGAAATGGTCAGTAAAAACATCTATAATTAATATATATATGATTTTATGTTGTAAAATTGTAAATGCACAGTACGAAATGGTCAGTAAAAACATCTCTAATTAAATTACAGGCTATTCATGGGCTATGACCTATAGATTACAAGCCCTAGCATATATATATATATATATATATAATTATACAAGCAGCTGTAATTTACCAGTAGCCTAAATACAAGCATAATTTATATGATTTATAATAATTATATTATTATTATGTCAGATATTTCAATGAAATCGAAATGATTAACAATTGGAGAATAGGATGTAGCCTAAGTTATGTTAATATAGTTATATAGCTATATCTGGTTTATCTGGACACTGGTTACCACGGCACAAATCGGAAAACATTCCTAAAATGAAATATAAATATATATAGGCTATATATAGGCCTATATTTATAGCCTAAACTGTGTGTAGGCCAATTAGGCTATTAATAAATATTTGTTGGAGTTGAATTTTAAAAAAAAAATGTAACACAAATGTAATGGCATGAAAATGTGTTGTATTTACACCATCGGAATGTCCCACCTGCCAAATTTAGGGAGATGGTCATGTTTACAAATATTTATTAACGGTCTAAATCATGAGATAAATGCGTCTGTTCTGTCCGAGGGTTGAAACGCACTTTAACAAGAAAAAGATAACTGTTAATAAGACAATTGTATGGTTTTAATGATACTATTATATAGGCATGTCGTATTGTAGGCCTACTTATATACTGTTTAGCCAATAGAGCCATGTGAACAGCATTGCACGGTAGGCAGACATGGCCCTGATTGCAGTGTGAGGAGAGCCAGCTGCCTGGTCGTAGTCACCGTGACGCTCACATAAGGAAATTAAAGTCAATTTAGTCTAGTAAATCACCAATCCAATCACCGTTTTCTCGCTAGACAACCATTAACACAGAAACAAGTTACATGTCACATGCCATTTTATCTGATAACTAGGCCGAATAATTCTCTAGTTAATCACACACTTTACGCATGACCGTTGAGGGTGTCTCGCGACCCTTACCCGTACTCTAGCCTCGGTAAGGTTGGTCCACACGGCAATCTCCTCTCGCGTGCTCATGTCAGGGTAGCGGTTCCGCTGGAACGTCGCCTCGAGCTCCTGCAGCTGCTGGCTCGTGAAGTGAGTCCTCTGCCGCCGCTGCTTCTTCTTCTTGGGGTCATCCGCGTTCCCGTCATCGCTCCGGTGTTCAACGGTCCGCTCTTTCTCTACGGATGGACAAAGCGGGGATATTGTTGCATAAAGGTTATCTTAAATACCAACACACATTTGAAAACTATACTTGCAAAATTTCAGCAGTAGCCTACAACGTCTCAAAGCATAAAAGACTGCGGTCATAAATCAAACAACGGCCAATACAAATTCTCAAGTGAGTTAAAAATGTGAATGCTAAGGCCTTTACCGCAGTAAAATATCAACACAGTTGTCGTACACTTAATATTTATGCTCTCAAACAAACTTGTATATGACCTTAAGAATGATACGTTGTTAGATCAATATTTTTCTCGTTATGACAACACAACACCATGATATCGCGCCATGCTATCTTGTATTAGTGCACTAAGATCATTAAATCTGAGGCCTGCAGGTGGAAGATGTCACAAGAATCTATAGTTCCGTGACCGTTTGCCACAAATACATTCGAATCAAATGTTTTCATCAAATTATTTGATGAAAAAATAAACGTTTCAACATTCCTAAATCTACCAATATTTACCCATCCCCTGAGAAATAATGTTTTGATCGTGCCCTATGCTAAGGGTAGACACATATTTGCAAAACAGCGACCTTTCCAAATGTTTAATGAATTTACTAAATTCCTCTCTTCCCGTTCGTATATTAATAGTTTATAGGCTAGTAACAGTTCATCATATGACACTAGTGACATATAATTAGATGTTAAGCATGCATATTTTTGGGAAAATCCCATTGAGCGCAGGGACAAGCAATGACATATTAAGCAGTTCATCATTATGTCTATGCGTGTGTAGACTTAATGAGGCTACTGAGCTCGGAGAGGCCACGCGAGGCCTAAATAAAACATATAAGCTTTTTTACAACATAGGCCTACAAAGTAGGCTATGTGTAGAATATTTAATGAGCCATGTGTCAGCTCGCGTAAGGCAGGCTTGGAGACATGAAAAGTATTATTAAATAGTCAGAATTAAAGTGAGTTGTCACTGCTGCACAATGTAATACCTGCCAATTCTGTGTCTGACGACTCGCTGCTTGAGTTCTCTAAAGTGTCTCGTGCGCCGTTCGACGTTCTCGGCAAATGAAACGTAGAGGCCACGTCGCGCGGCGGCGGTGGTGGTCTCACGGCCTCTGCAATTCTGTCCAAATTCATTCCACCTTGAAAGAAATAGTGCGTATAAAAGGCAAACGATGTGAATCCTATTGTAGGCTATGCGGAACTTTTTTCAATATCTAGGTTAAACTGTAGAAAACTCCACCCGTTGGCATATAGGCCTAGGCTATATGCCATTGCATGAGAAAGTAAACTTTAAAAACCCGGTTTCGACCAGAGAAATGTTGTTCGGATAATGGGCCTATATATCCCCTCTTTCCTTGCAGCAACAACAGCCAATACGTCTCCACTGCAGAGGAGTCTCCACTGCGTACTGCGATCGAGGCAATAGATCAGACCCACCCATCTTCTGCGTACAGCCTCTCAAAAACGACAGTTCCACCCACAGTTCAGCTGGAGAGAAAAGTTCGTGTTGGGGGAGGGAGGGGTTATCTTGTAGGATCGCGCAAAGCAACAATTCTCCTCACGAGACACTGGACAGTTTAGAGTAAAAAGGATATTTTTCTCCGCGCAGGCATGTTTGAAATAGCTTACGTTCCGTGCCACAAAGTGGAGCGGGCAGCTGGGTGCGCTTATACACACTCGCACACAATGTATATATCTCGGATATGTGCTGAACTGAATAAACATTTGCCATCCAGGCCTGCCCAGTTGCTACTTTTTAGACTTAACACAAGACTTTAGACTTAATCTAAGACTTCATTGTGTGTATATGCCAGTTGTAAACTGAGAAGTGTCGTTTTGCCAATTAATTTGTAGTTTCCTAACTGCGACATACAAACAATCTATCTTAATAAAAGAGAGGTCGGCCCATCAAAGAGTACAAATTAATCTCTACCCTCTCTCTCTCCCTCCTTCTCTTGCTCTCTCCTCCGTTCTCTCTCCCGCCCCGTTGGTGACCTAAACATCACTTGCTTGTCTTGTCCAGGTGCTCCATCATTCATTAAACGATATTTTGGGTCTCTAACTTTAATAAACTGCAGCGAATACTTGGACACTTAAGCAAATAGCTAATTTTCTGTAGCCTAAATGAAGGCGTCTCGTGGCACTCCAATTTTGTTTAGAAATTACCACAAAACCGCAGATAATGTCACTATTAGTGGAGTCCAAATTCTCTGACCTTCAAAATACGGCGGAATATGAAGTTAAAAGTCCGGTGTAGCCTACATTTGGAATGATAGTGGAAATGATAGAGTAGGCCCATGTGTATATGATTACGTTCACGCATCTATTTAGTAGCGGAAACTCGAAACACGTTCAGATTCAAATAGTCTAATATTAGTAATATTAAATATTTTGCACACCGATTTTATTTGGGATGTTGACTTTCGGATTGTTACCAAATTGCAAATATTAGGCTAGTGCCACATTGTGCACTCGTGGAAAGGAAATGACACACAACATTGTGCGCTTCAGTAGGCCCACTGTAAAGAAAATATATAACAAAAACAAGACTACAGCCACTTTTACATGCCTTAATATTTCACTAGGCCTATATCTAACATATCAAACATATCATAGTCAACATATCTAATTTAGAATATGTCAATATAATGGAACCACTAGTAGCCTATGGCAATATTGACATTCAGATTGACATGTTCTGAATAATCGTGCAACAGGCTGTGCATGTAGACCTAATCCGCTAGCCTAGTAGAAACCTGTAGCCTTGCTATATGGATGAAAATAAAAATATTTCACATAACGTATGCCTAATCTATAAAATCTCTGAAAGCCAAATAGGCCTACTATAGCGTTATTAAATGCACACATTTTATCATAAAAAAGTCATAACAGATCACAAAATAGCCTGCTTTTAATCAACAATGGAAGCTACTGCCAAACAATTGTATTGTAGTCCTATTCTGTGTTTAGAATGCCATGCTCTCATTTTGGGCACTTAATTGCCAAACATCATGTAATGTAGCCACTTTAAATGGCTGTTTTCACTTGGCATGTACGGCAAATGTCTCACATGAGAGATCTAAACCCCAGTGGAACTGATTTGTCTGCTGCCCCTCTATATTTTTTCTGCTTTAAAATGTCATATCGATTGTAATTTTGATGACCTCAAGGGGGCATCACAGTTTGTGAAGATATTAGACTCACTCATGTGTAGAGCAATAGTAGCCTATATGTCTGTTTCATACCCTACTAAACAGGTTCGTTTTTTTTACATTATGCATATGGTTTGTATTTGAGAGTTTGTGCTAAGTTAGCCTTCATACAATCGTTAAAACACTACATTTGTGTTTTGTGTCAAATGGTGACTTGCCTTACATCGCATGTCGATATGGTTGACTTTCCATTAGCTTACTTTTAAATGCAAATTCCACTATTATGTTGAATATTTACATATTCCCCATTTGGAAGGTTGACGTACGCATATTCAAAACAACAGTGGAATATCATGCACATGTAGTCCTAAGGCTATAGGTCTAAAATTCACTAGGATATGTCAGGTAATAGGCACGTTTCTTGCTGTCCATACCGTCTGACCCTGGGCCTGCCACGGCGCCAGAGCGGAGCATTTTAGGCCTTTGTGTGACAGTGGCTTTTAACACGAGACCCCGTCCGACCGGAAAACTTCCCCGAAGGCCTTTTAGAAAGGCAATTGCGAATGCTCTTAGCGATCACTTGCCTTTTTCATATGTTTGTTAAGGTTTCTATACAGAACCATTTTGCACATTCTCGTAAGCACCAACCTCAAGTGCCCATACGAGCCTATATGCTCCATTCATTTCGTCGAATAACATTCCCAGCATCAATAGTGAGAAAACATATTTGCTCTACTAAATGTACATTTTTCAATTGGCAGAATTTCTCAACATTTCCCCCGTGACACAAACCAGATTTTAAGTAATAGGTACGCCCGCGAGTCTCTGGGTTAATTTTATTGGGGCCGTTTTGTAATACCTTAGCTCATCCCCATGGGCTGCGGTCACACTGTGTCAACAGGTGTTTTACATGGGTCATTGTGAAGCACATGTGTGGCAAGCGAAAGGAAAATAACTAGATTAGATAGACTAGATTCTATAGGCCTATAGGTCGGTAGAAACCATGAAGCCTAAAGATTGGGATGAAATATGGTCATCGTGCCCTATATCTTACCTGCCATGAGCTAAATCTGGTTCAGGAGCTAACTTAGGTCTGTAGCCTATGGATTCGTGTTTGATGGATGAACTATAAAGCCATTTCATCCGGCGGGACAGGTTAAAGGCCATCGGCAACATAAACACAATTTTTTTCTTCATGAAGAGAAAATAAATTCAAAGACCGTAGCCTAGATAAGTACACGAATACATTCGTGTAACACATGAGTTGAAGCCATGCATTTCCCCACTGTATGTCTATAGCTCTGTTCAAACCAATTAAACCAAAGTAGGCCTATGAGGCCACACAAACATATAGGCTAGAAAATTAGTCCTCCTCTACAGAATCAAAGAAAAGAAAGACGTGGTCACACAGATGCAACTGGACACTCTTGGTAACTGGAGAAGGACAGGGCTAATGACATTATTGCCTTGGTGACCGTGTCCCTTTCGTCTTATATACGGAATACAAGGGCTATAAGCGGGGCCTAACAAACTAACAAGGATGTGGCATAGGCTACAGAAGGGAATTTAAATTTTTAAAATTCACAAAATAGGCTACACGCAGGCATTTAGTCTCCAACAAATAATGAAGTTTACAACTGTCAACTATATGTAAAAAAAATAGTCTACTGTCAGTCATTGTATGGATGCCACATCAGTCCATCAGCACAACTCTTGTGGTTTTGACTTTTCACGTGGGCCTGAATGAGGTATGAATGAGGTATCACGCCTCATCTTAGTTTTGTAGCTGCATCGTCTATTTTACTCGCATTTGCCAACTGTTTAGCCACTTCTTTGATTGTTGAATACAATTGTAATCTTAGCATCCCTCCAGATAATGAATGATTTACAGATACGATTTTATGTAATTGTTATATCCATACCCTTTGAATTAAACACCAATGATAGTAGGCCTATGTCCGATGCCTTTAATTTATAAAAAAAACTGTTAGGCTACTGTAGCCTAACTTTAACCAGTTGCCTATGTTGTACGGATTCACAAAATGGCGAATATTAAAACGCCATCACTCTCAGACAGTAGGCCTATACATGCTAATTAAAGGCAAATAATTACCTATTTGTAAAATATGCGCCTTACCTGCATCCCCACAAGAGATTACATTCTTCGATAGATTGAGTTCCATTCCAATTGCCTGAAAAACAGAACAAATTGTCTTTTAAATGAATGTTCCTCTGTGGTTAACTATAGGCTAGGCCTATACCAGGGTCAACTGCCTATTTGACCATACAGTCCAACCAATTAGTTTAATCGTCCTAAACAGATTAGACGACTGGACTGTAGTGTCAAATAATCACGTGATACAACAGGATTTCTTTATAGCTTCCCTAAAATATTCCCTCATGCGCTTGTCTTGGCCATTTCATGACACTCAGAGATCTTTATCTCGGCTTTGGTCAAAAAAGTTTATCTTTACCGTGATATATGCACATAACCCCTCTCATCTAGAGGAGTCCCTGCATGTGCACGTTTTATGTCAACACTAAATAATTATCCTTGTTCCGCCGTGCTCATCCGCGCTCAGGGGCGCATACCGTTGTAGATTGTTTTCATATGGTTCGTTTACCGTCTCAGACAAAGATCCTTGTAGCCTATATTCTCACAGCGAGACACACGTTCGCACCGTATTAACCGGAAATGTGATTGATCTATTCAGAAAATGTATTGACTATTAGCTACTACTGTTGTTGTCTAAACAGTTTTGCTTTGGTTAACACGTACCTGCCAACACCTTACCAAAGCTATGTATAGCATTTCAACAAAAATATAGCTATCCTCGTTTCATTCCGGAAAACATTACCCCATGCGCAGCCTATAGGCAATTCCATTTAATGAACTGGTTATTTAGGCTCCACTCAGAAAAACACGAAAATAAGCAATCGGCTTTAAAACACGCACCTTGGTAATGACCGGGAATGAGTCCATATGCGCTTTTTGACACTGCTTTCAGTCTCATATTTGTAGTAATATGTGTCAGAGAAAAACATTTGATGGTAAAGTAGTGTATAAACACAGGATCCAGCAACCATCCTTGTGATAGGTCGTGAGTTAAATTATAAGGGCAGTGTATATTTGAAGGAACTTGTCAGTGAACTGTCAGTAACAGTGAATTCCATATTAGGCTACTTACCAGTTGGTTCCCAGCAGAGGCAGACAAAAAAGTGGATAAAACCTCAGAATTTCCCCATGCAGGTGTTCAATAAATCCACTTTAGCACGGTCTGCTTATGCTATACGTTCGAGATATTGAGCGCTCTGGTCGCCTCTCTGCAGCGCTACCTTGGTTTTCTTCAGGAGCTTGCTGC
Source organism: Percopsis transmontana (assembly GCA_025447815.1). Lineage (NCBI taxonomy): Eukaryota > Metazoa > Chordata > Actinopteri > Percopsiformes > Percopsidae > Percopsis > Percopsis transmontana. The sequence goes on from JAOEHI010003511.1 coordinate 7,861, forward strand.
TTGCCTTGCGGTGACGTCATGCCCCACACCACACACACACACATACACACCATCATCATCATCATCTGGCTCTCAGCCTTAACACACGCGCACGGAGAGTTGAAGATAGGCTATAAGAAATCACAATGTGGTATATAGGGCATATTTGCATTAATTTAAGCGTGAGCTGATATAGTTTATACCCGTAGGTGTGATTTTGGTCTAGTGTTTAACTCATCAGAACAAACTCGTGTAGCTAATTATCACCATCTATCATCTGACATCTATCTGGCACGAAATGTAACAAAGGGTGCGAAAAAACGGGTTACACGTGAAAAGTACATTATTTATTTTCATTTTATTATACATTGATTTTTCAAGGCGTAGGCTACACACAATAAACATGCAAGTGCATTTTACAGTCTATAATCTCAAATTAAAATTAGGCTATTTTATTTCAAAGATTGTTATAGAGCCTAGTTTAGATAGCCTACTTACTGCATTATTTTATCAAATTTTATTTACGTTCCTAATAGACCTAAAATTGTTCAGTTGTAAATCTGGCATAGGCTACTAACGTGTTCCAACGTGTCGGCCTAGTTATAGTATTATTATTATTTATTATCTATTGTTTGTATTTTATTTAAACCTGATTTTACTTTTATTATTATTTAGTGTAATAGTTATTATTTGTGATATAGTTTGCCCATGGTAAAAATTAAGCTTTGTTTGAAAATCCAAGGATTTAATAGTTAATATTTATCAAACCATGAGTAACGAATGATTAATATTTTATTAATTTACCAGTTGATTTTCTTTGCACCTTCACCATTTTACAGTTCGAGTTTTGGGGTCTTTTTTAAATGAATATTTATCTACTTATCTTCTGCCGAATTCTAGAATGTTTCAACGTAACACCATTTTTTAATATTGTTCTGACTTAAAATGCCTGAGTCATAACATCGTAATCGCCCAAATGCCACTATACATGGCGGCAGCAAAAACTGTATTGAAATGAAAAAGAATTAAGAAAAAGAAATCCCACAAATCTTTCAATAGGCTATAGCAAATAAATTCTGAGCGGGCGTGGAATTGTGGAGCGTTGTCCTAAACTGATTATCAAAACTTCCTTAGATAGCAAAAAAATTTAACTAGTGAGGTCAAGAAAACGCATATCTCGACTATAAGACGCAGATGAAATAGCTAAGAAATTACGCTTCTACTAAATGTAGCCTACATGACCAAGTAAAATGTAGGCTATTATAGGCTACGTTGACAATGCCATTGGACACGAATAGCCTAACCAACATTTATGGAGATATTCAGGACACATTGACACCGATAACAAAGCCACATTTCAGATTTTTTGTTTTAAAGGCCATGATCAGCTGCTTGCTCGCTCTCCCGCATTTCAGTGTTTTACTCGGGCCTATACGATGTAATGGCCTTGACACACACACACACACACACACACACACACACACACACACACACACACACACACACACACACGCACTCTTACATCGCCATGCTATTTTGCCTGGTGCATGGTGTAAAAACAGAATCTTCATTAGGCCTCACATCCGTTTTTATCTCAGCCAAGAGCTATGCCCTGTGAGCTTTTAGGAGGATTAGAGCAGAGCTGCTGGACTCAGAGAACTCGAGAAGCAATTCCCATGGTGCGTTTCATCTCGAACAATCCCCCTCACCTATTCTCACGCCAGGCCTTCCAGAGGCACAGGACTACTGCCTAACAAAATGGACGTGCTAGTATTTTACATTACATCACCTTGGGTCTATAGGTGATGTAGGCCTAATGCCACATCTAAAATGCCTATAGGCCTACTTATGCCTCAGCTAGAGTCTCTGCCTGTCATTAACTGTCTATAGCTTCTAAAGACAATGAACAATGGCTGAATGTAAAGGTCAAGATTATTTTTGAAATATGGACATGAATACCAAATATAGTCAATATCAATTATCGATAAAAAGTCCACAATTCTGGGATACAGAGCACGAGCAACATGCTATCATTACAATACAATGACGTAGACCTAACACAATAAGAAATGCCAATATACCATATTACTATATATACTCATAGTCTACCTGTTTATAAAATATCAAATAAATACATTTTTAAAAAACTAAAGTAAGTAAATTAAAGTCTGCAACTAAAGTTTATGAGTTTATGCTATTTCTAAACCCCCCCCCCCCCACCCACACACACACACACACACAATGAGAGCTACTGGTTTAAAGAGTGCTCCATAAGAAAACCCCCCTGCCCGTGGCTCTGATTTGCCCGGGTGTAACGAAACTGACCCAGGCTAGTTAGCATGCAACTGTGTCCGCAAAACAGTAATAATAGCCAGTTGGTCTGTGTAATTGCCAACCTGTCGGGTCTACATTGCCAAACAGTGAGTCCTCAACAAACACAGACACATGCACACACGCACACACACACACACACACACACACACACACACACACACATGCGCACATTCTCTATAATTAGGCGGTAAGTAAATGCTGTGATTAGCCAACGAGTGACTAGGAATGACTGGGAGCTAAATACTAGCCTGGAGGTGAGGCAGTGGCCCCATCTCTCCTGTGCAAATAGGTGGAGGGATTTAACACGCTTGGTGTGGGGGGCCCTCACACCGCCTGCCTGTCTGTAGCCAGGGCATGTCTGACTACAGATGGTCACCTCCGCACCGTAAATAGTTATTCTCAATAACAAGAATGGGTCATACATGCTGGATAGGTGGAAAACAGGTCACACCCCATTGTAAGTGTATGTGTGTGTGTGTGTGCGTGTGTGTGTGTGTGTGTGTGTGTGTGTGTGTGTGTGTGTGTGTGTGTGTGTGTGTGTGT
>JAOEHI010003512.1:0-10716 GCA_025447815.1 Percopsis transmontana
TCCTCCGCCGAACCCCTAAGACTGACTCACCGAACCCCTGGGGTTCGATCGAACCCAGGTTAAGAACCACTGGTATAGTATGTTAGTGTATTAGATGCGGGAAAACATAATCTATTTTATTGATTTTATTTTTATAATAAATTTATTTAATTCTCTTCTTTTAAAACTTACATATAGCTTTTTCATAGTCGTGTTCCTTCATTAAGGTATTGTTAGACAAGACTTAGAAAAACAAGTCTTCATCAAGACACTGTTCTACCAACAAGTTTGTCCTTGCCCTGTTTCTCTTGCCCAGAGCACTTGTGGTTGAGACATGGGACTCTCACACTTACATTACATTGAAATTCGTTATCAGTGCCAGAGATAGAGAGACACAGACAGACAGAGAGACAGAGCTGGCACAGACAGAAACATACACAGTCTGTACCTCTGTTTCAAACTTTTTGATTCATGTCCCCTCAAAGTAAGTGGAGTCATGGGCTATGAACCCTTCTTTTTTCAATAGAAATGTAGTCTGGTAAACATAATAACAACATTAAAGTTAAACATTTTACTATCGAAGTTCCCGCTAACTGAGAGATAAAACTCACTGTTTTATCCCTTAATGGATATTAGATATTTTTTGTGAAATAATTAGCTGTTGTGTTACTTACCTTTGTCTGAATTTCTAATTCTTGGCTGATAAAATTGAAATACTCCTCCAAAGATTTTCAGTAATGGTAGTTCAAGACCAACCTTTAAAGATGTGATCAAGAGAGAGAGAGAGGACGGGAATTACTGTAAACTAAACCAGAGAAAGCGTTCACTCCTTTTAAAACCAGTTAAAAGTCTCTGAGGAAACGCCATCACAAATAAACAGCCTTTTCTTGGAGTCATTTTTTGCAACTAATCAATTAAGCCAAGATCTGGCATGTCCTTGTGCCTTAGTGTGACAAAGGTATTGTCTTTTAAAGAGCTTAATTATGTATTGTTTTAAATACATGACCTGTGAGTATTGACCACACTAAGATTATTAATTTGAATGAAACACAGAAGTGCTAAAGAAGATGGTGTAGGCTATTTACAGAAAGGTGAGGTTTAGTTGATCATCTTTGTGATTGACAGCCACACACAAACATGAGCACACGGTGGTAACTATGGACACACATTTTAGTTTCATAAACACTTATATATTGTTGACATCAGTTATCTATTTGGGGGCACACATTTAGTTCACTTTCTTTGTCAATTTAGCCAATATTGGTTTCATTATCTTTTTCATTAACTTGTTCTTTGAAAGTAATACATTTGTCTTTGAGTTACCAGTTCCTTGGTTGCTGCTGGAGGTGCAAATAGGCTTCCAGCTGCGAAGGACCCACTCAACTAGAGGAAGGGACTAATTGGACTTTAGCATGCTCTCCCGCAGCATGGGGAGGGGCAATGGGTTTTAATATTAACTTTGTGGTAATTTCTTTATTAGTTATGTGTTTGATGTTGTTTAATTATCTCCCTGTTTGTTTAATGTTAGTCATCATTACCTGGACATGTTTGGCAGTTATTACAGTCCACTTCCCACTTTGTGTTGGAAGTGGTCTGATCAGCCACTCTATAAGTCAGGAGGTCTGGTTTGGTTGTGTTTGTTACCTTTTGTTAAGATAATGTGGCCAAAGTTAAGTTCTGTTTAGTTTACCTCTTTTATGGGCCCAGAACTTTTTTGGAAACATTAAGCCTGACTCCTCATGCCCACCAGCTCGGCCCCTCACAATCTTCATACAGTTTTTTTCTTTCAGAAACAGGGAATCCAAGCCCATTAACATTTTTGTTTGTGTGCCAGAAACACTGAGCGTTAATTGAATCGTTTAAATGAGTAGATAAGCTGACAAAAAAATTGAACTGACAAAAATAACTTGTCTCTCCTGAGGTGATCCCGTCAGTGGTTCAAATGAACTGCTGACGGGAAAAATGAAATTCAAAACCTGGATCCGCAGGTGAGACTTCTGCAGTTTCAGGGTTTCACCAATGTGGAGTTTTTGGTGGTTTCCACAGGATGGTATAGGTTATGACCTGGTTGTATCTAGGTGTCAGACATAAGAGCTTATAGATACTTAGCTGAGATAATTAGATACTTGCAGTTAGTCTCCTAATGTGTAGAGTTTTGAATCATTTTGTGTAAAGATCTCAACTGTTCAGAGGCAGCATTTCTCTAACTTGGAGTAACAGCCGCCATTTAAGGGTCAAAGAGACTCTTAAAAACATGGTATAAAACTGCTTCTCAGGACTGTGGAAATGTTTAACAGGAGGTAATTATTCCCCTTTTGCCACCACTAAGGGGCTTACTGTGACACAATGTGTGTGTGTGTGTGTGTGTTTTCTGTCATAGAGGCAAATAAACGATGTGATTCTCCCTTTATGAAGGTGGAGGAAGGCTGACATCATTTCCAACCTTCCTCAGTGGCTCCAAAGTGCTGAGCGGTCTCATGTAAACGATGCATAAGCCAGTCATAACTTCCTGTTTTCACCAACAGCAAACACACACACACACACACACACACACACTCCAATATGCGTGTGTTTGCTCGAAAACACACGCACACACACTCCCGCTGACCCAAACCAGGCTTAGATGAGTGCTGCCAGCTCCTCTCATGTGGTCTCTCTGTGACGCTAGCTCGACCAGCTGACTTTCCTATGTTTGCCTCAGCTCCCAGATGTTAGCCATCCCAGAGCCTGATGAAAGGCTGCCTGTCTGTCCGTCTGTCAGCACTGCAACGGGGGCTAGAGAGTGAAGCGCAGGCCCATGTGTAATTAGTGCTAGTGATTATAGCTCAGAGAAAGAGAGAGATAACTCACTGAAGCGTTGTGATTCGCCAGTCCAAAAATAGAAAAGTTGACAATTGGAAAACACAGAATACACAAAGAACGGCATATCCCAGAAGACTTTGTTGCAAAACACGTTTAATTTCAAAACTTGTCTTTCAGTAATCCATTGCATTTGGTTTAACTTGCTATGCACATAATTAATGAAAGATTATGCGTGTGGTGAGGTTGTTATTGTATGACATTCCCTTTTAAATCCCTTAATAGGCGCTTTGTCTGCAATTATTGGCACTGTACAAAAAAACAAAGTAAACAAGAAACACAAGGGAAATATTCTCTTTGGTTTCACGGATATATCGTACTGTTTATGAAAGACATTACATATAAACATTAATCACTCATGGGCCCTTTGAAATAAACCATAATTTCATGAACAATTTATTTATTTAAATCATTTAGAACAAAATAACAGATGATTTGACATTTTGCCTATTCTTCATTACGTCTTGCAAATCATAAACATATTGAAAAAGAAAGTATTAAAATAGCTTAACAAATGCATAGCATTTTTTCATATAAACAAACTGCACATTTCGTGCAATAAAAAATTGGTTTAGATGTAGTATAAACAACTGTCGTACCAAAATTGGATGTGTCTCATTACTGTAAAATAGCTTTTCTTAGTACCCACAAACCAGGAGAAAGAAATAAGAATGGAACAAATCTACTGCTCAGCTATTATGTAGTCTTCCTGGGAAAGAACTGTTTCCCTCCAAAATACTACATCACAATTTTGGTAAAAGTGTACCTGAATTACACTCAATATTTCAAAATGTTTTGATAACAAATGCTTCAATTTTATAATTTGTTATAACTTGTTCATATACTGTACAATTGTTTCAGAATGAAACTTATTAGGAGTGGGTGCAACTGATTCCATGTGTCATTAAGTTTTGGAATCTTGGAAATTTCTTGTTGTTATCATCCACTTGCTCGGTAAATGATGAGAGTAGCTGTAGTCTGGCCTTGATCTGTCTGATCGCCATGACTAAAGGCAAGAGGTCGAAGGCTTGCAGTAACTAATGCCATACCGGTGGGACCCAGACACATTCCATATTACAAATTCTACTGTAGTTCCACATTCAGTTTCCAGTGAAATTTCCCATCCGTGTCTAGATCCACGGGAGTTTCCATAACAGAAATGCCTTCAACTTTCTGCTGGAAAAATGAAAAAGAATGTGGAGGAAGATAGGACAAGGTAAAAAGATTCAGATCCTTTTATATTCTAAATAATTTAATATCTCTCTGTCGATAGGTTTGCATAGTCACCTATTTGGACAAATTCATATTATGCACAAGCAATTCTTTCTATGTTGCATTTCATTGGCTCTCTGACAAAAACAAAACAAAAGAACCACTAGTCCAGGTAATGCAACTTCTGCTATCAGATACAGAGATACAGCCTCCAAACACAATGTTCAATGTCAATTCTGGACAGGAGTGAGCAAATATGTTATGCATGGTAAACACACGACATTACCATTTGGCCCATATGCACCTTCAGTAATCTGTTTGCTCCAGCCTGAGAATTCAGTCATTTTAATCCAGTCACCATATTTGGAAAGTTCACATAAAATTATGTGTAAACACAGTATAGAGATGAGCTTGTGGGATTTGGGGGCACTGGTAAGTTTCATATGTTCCTATGTAATGGTGAGGGTAGGCATAGAGGGAGAAAGAGAGAAGCTCACAGCCATCGGTCACTTCTCATTTCACCCTTGGCCTCTCCATCATCACTTCCTGTACTGGTAGAGTGCTGTCTTGCGAGGGGTTCTGGGAAATGGAGTCCCCCGGCATCACCAAGCTACTCTGGAACAAGGGAGCTCTCTCGCTGGCTTGTTCCTGGACGGGGCTTCCGAAGGCGTCGTCCGGCCCGCCCTCGTTGCCCAGCGACGTCTGGCTGACATAGACGACAATGACGTCGCCGCTGAAGTTCATCACCTGGCCGCTGGAGATGAAGGTGGTGTTGTTGTTTCCTGTCACCTGACCTGAGTAATGGCAGAAGAGAAGATATTTTAGATCATGTGACACAGCTACACACAGCGAGCGACCAATCAGCTCAGTCCTCGTCTCAGTATTATTGAATATTAGTCACACCTGAACTAAATTAGCAGTTAGGAATCTAGGACTGTTTTAGCAGTGCGTCGCTTTAGTCCGGTGTGAAGTCTTAGTATTGCTATGACTGTTGCTGACGTCTTGCCCACTAATAAGACTAATCGTTTGTTACTTACCTTCAGTCTGTTCTCAGTTATTTGTATATTGGAAAATGAACCCTGCATTTTCATCTACCTTGGTCTCCGATTCCCGGATTGTTACACTAAGGGCTAATTTAGTACATCTAACGCCATACTTTGAGAGAGAGGGTCACAGCTTTTTTAGTCAAGCAATACACGCAGCAGTAGTAGCTGATACAAAAGCTAAATGACACGGTATTGTGAACCGTGTGGTTGGACCGAACACTGCTCTTTCAAAACCGCCAACAGGCCCAGAAACGCTGTATGTACAGTATGACAGGCCGATCTTGGCTGACGCAGAATGACAAAGACAGTGGGTGTAGTAGCAACCACACAAACTGACCGCAGTGGGGTCGCGACAGTCATTTCTCAGGGGTTGGCCACGGTTATGTATATCCTTCAGCACAATTTGTTTCAAAGTGGACAGCACTTTTTAACGTGGGAAACTTTAGGACGGTTTAGGGCTTTACAACATGAGGGATAATATCGTCCAAAAACTTAAGAGAAAGGCCTTTTCTAATCCACTGTTCCAAGCTCCTGAATTTCTACTGAATTCCGTGTCCACCTCTATAGGATCACTGTAAAAGCTATGGAGTCAAGCCAGGTGAATTTTTTTTGTCTGCTGCCATCTTTCAACACATTAAGCCGCTGGTTCCTATTTTATCCAGCCTGCTGTCTGAGTTTCCCAGCCGTCTTCTCGGTGACTCACAGCTCACAGCTCATTTATTCACACACCCACACACTCAGCCGTAACTACAGATAATGTATGGACAGCAAGCACACACACATGAAAAAGGATGCGGTGAAATGCAACGCTACACGCACAAAGGCAGGTGTAGAAGTAGACATAGGGACACGTTGACAAGCACAAGAACACACACACACACACACACATCAACGTCTGTGTTCTCCATTTGAAAGTCTTTCCCGGAACACCAATCCAAGAATGTTGGCATGAAAATATTTCATTCCACCACAACTTCAAAAACAAAGCTCCACTGAGTCTTTTTGGATTCTTCTGTCTATTCCTTTCTTAACACTGTACTATTTCTTTTGGATACCAGACAATAGACGGCAGAAGTAATATCACACACCAGCCCATGACTCGTTGGGCACCAAATCCATCAATGAATTCCCGGTTAATAGAACTGACCATTTTTGTACCTTGTTTAAGTTCCAAAGGCCAGTCCTTCTGCTAATGTATTCCTCAGACTCAAGAACACATTGTGGCCACTTGAATACATTACAATACTAATTGAAAATTACAGTTTCGCCTCAGTCTCAGTCTCAGTCACAGTATCATTTTAATGGACAGGTGGAGGTGGATGAACCCGATTGACCCCATCTGACCCCAGCTTGTCCTTAAAAATAGCATGAGTGGGAAGTCTAGCTAATGAGCTGTCATTACTGCATGATGGGAAACGGTGTTTATTTACCGGGGGGTGGAAGGGTACAATTAAAGTATCAGCGAGAGTCTAAAAAAGGGTGTGTGTGTGTGTGTTATTTGAAAGATTATAAAAGCATTACTCAAGCAGTGCACATCTTGCTTCAATCAGAGCTGCGGTCACTTTGCGCAACCCTATGGGTAAACAGGAGCATAGAGGATGGCATAGTTCACACCGACATGCACGTCCTTGGACACGCAAAGACACACACATATGTGGTTCTGGTGGTTCCGCTTGGCTCAACAAACTGTGTACACACATATCCGATTCCAGCTCTCTGTGTGGTCGTGGGCTATTCAACTTCCAACTGACCAATATGAACTGAACATATTTCTTGGATGCCAGACAGCATTAGATCAGATATTCTTATGGTGAAAATCAATCTCTGTTGAAGTGTTTCAATAATCCTGCATTTAAAACTAACTTTCACTGAACATTGAGTAAGCGAGAAATTGCAGGATATAAAGGTGTGTGCCACAGATTTCAGTGAAACAGCAAGACCTTTAGACACAAATACTGTATCCTTAATTAAAATGAGTATAAAAAACGGAGCCCGCCGTTCCATTAAAACCAGTATCCAAAGCAACTTGCAGTAAGTATTTAATTAGCAGTAGCAGTTAGCAATTGGACCTAGGACTTTTAGATGGGGATATCCCAGATAACAAGAATTTTTGCTTCCAGATCTCTATATGTGGTGCACAAATATCTAAACAAACAGTCCTATTATATGGATAGGGTCGTAAAAAACAGGTTGAATGTGTTTGACCCACCTGAGGTAGGAGCCGGTTCAGACAGCTGACTCTGGAGGCTCTCAGGGGCGCACTCCAGCTCCGAGGCCTCGCACGGAAGCTTGTTTCCCCCATTGGCGCTCCAGGAATGTCCCCTGTTCCGCTCCACCCCAGGGGCCGGGTGGGTCTTCTCCGAATAGAGATCGCCAACCGACGACGAGGTCGCCAGGGGGTTAAATGAGGTCACTGTGGAAGTCACGGTGGGCGTGGTCTCCTCCGAGCAGGTGGATTCTACGCTCGTCAGTCTGTAGAGCTCCTGTTCCTTCACACGGGACACGTCGCCTGGGTGGGGGCTGAACTCCGGCCGTGCCTGAGCCTGGGACAGGGGCACGCAGAGTTCCGGAAGAGGGGTAGAGGGAGGGAGAAGAGAGGAGGTGCGGTGGAGAGGAGGAGAGAGGGAGGGCAGAGATCCCACCCCATGTAACCGCATCTCAGGCTCTCCAACAACCCCGCCGCCCTCCTGCCTTTTGTGCCTGGCTTCCTCCCCCCTCCCCCTCTCCTCCCTGTCCCTCTCTTCTCCGCCCGGCCCCCGGCAGCTGCATGTGGCGCCGGGGGTCCCGGGGCAGACCGCCTGGCTGCAGTCCTCGTTCTCCCCGACCTCCAGCGGCTCCCTGACAGGCGCCACGCACGCACAGGAGCCCGCCCACAGCGGGGCCGCGTTCTCGGTGCTCCACTGCTCCTCCTCCTCTGACACCTCCTGGGGCCCTTCCCCGGGCCCCCTACCCCCCTCCTCCGCCCTGCCCGTGGTGAGGGAGACGGGGGCATGGTAGCTGGGGCAGGTGAGCGGGGGCTCCCTGCTGGGTGTTTCGGGGTCCTGGCAGATGAGCTTGGTGGTCTCGCACAGTGTACAGTTGGGGTCGCTGGGAACCCCACCCACCCCCCCTCCGCCGCTGTGGTAAAGAGGGGCCAGGGTCTCCTGAAAGGACAGGAGATATAACACTCAAATGAGTAAATGAGAAAATGAGTTCTGATGGATTCTCTCTGTATCAACCATGTCTGACTCATTCAGTCATTTAAAAGGGAATATATATCACTTACAGAAGCCTACTTTACACTTTGTAGTTAAAGGGATAGTGTGCAAGATCTAGCATCATTATTATCATTATTTCAAACCTGTTTTGGGGCATGGTACTTCAATATGTAGTGCAAACAAAACATGCAAATTACCTGAGCAGAATTAGCATTAGTTCCATTAGCATGACATCCCATGTTTAAAAAGAACTATATTGGCAAGCTATTGGACAAAGCCCATGACCCCCCCCCCCCTTTCCTCTGAAGTGCCCTTGTATGCGAGTGTGGTGTGCCTCCCAGGGGCCAGATATCACACAGACGTCTGCTGCTTTAACCCAGTATATTCAATTATGTTGTGACTTACATGCTTTCCTACCTGCTGTATCCTGGTCCGCTTCAGATTCTGGACGCAGGAGCGCAGGTTCACTGCACACAGAGACAGAGATATGAGCTATCTGCGGTCTGGTCCATGCCAATGAAACGCCACTGCGGTCACTAGGGTGGTGAGCGGCGGGGGAACGGGGGGTCTTACCAGACAGCAGCTTCAGCTTGTCTTTGTAGCAGAAGAGCAGCAGGATGAGGAGGGAGAGAGCGGTGATGACGGACAGCACCAACACAATGACCCAGGACGCACCTGCCACAAACGCACACAGCTCACCACATTAATCTACCATACATACATAAAAAAAAAGGTTGTAAACATTGTTGTAAGCAAATATGTTGTGTAAACAATTTGCAAACGTAAATGTTTTCTTAAATTATTCTAAATTATTCTGAGATTCTTTCCGATGGGCTGCATGGCTCAATTGGTATGTAAGTAGGCTAAACATTAAAACTAAAACTATTATATTTGAGGTCATATTACATACAGTAGCAACAATAGAGCAATTTGTTGGATTACATTTGAATCAAACAAAAGAATAAATAATAATAATCTTATTAGAAAACAATATCTCAACCCCCCACAACACCCACGGATGTAAGGTGTCAGTCTTACCAGAGACAGGAGGTCCACACACGGCGTCTGTCTGGGCACTGCCTGGCTGTATCTCCCTCCTCCCCAGGGCCTTACAGCTGATGGAGGGACAGACAGCACACAAACACAGGGGTCAAGAGGGGTGGAGGTGTTTATACCAAGTGTTTGTTTCATTGTTTGTCTTTCATTCTGGCTTCCTGTTAACTTTTTTTCCTCTGTGCTCTTCCCTTAACCCTGTTTTCCTCGCTAAGTCCCCCCCCCACAGTTGTGCCGGTTTTACAGTGTTTTTTTCCCCCTCTTTCCACCTCCGCCATCATCTGCATGAGAGGCTGGTGTCGGGTCCAGGCATCCAGGGGAAGTGGTGTGTGTGTGTGTGCGTGTTAGTCATAACAGCTGGAACGCCGCAAAACGCTTGCCCAACTACATTTGCCTTTCGGGACATTAAACAGGCGTGTGTGTGTGTGTGTGTGTGTGTTTACTTACTTGGTCCACTGTGAGCAGGGTTCTCGATTGGTTTCTGGGGAAAAGAAGCCTTTCTTACATGTCACACAGACAATCCTCCGTCCAATAGTTGAATCTGTAATTATTATTAAACAAATTTAAATCTCTAATGCACTGATCCAAAACTGCAAATGGAAACGTTTTCATAAATGAGGTTGTATGGCTGAATCATTAGTTTTCCCTCAATCAGCAAAAGATTATGGCAAAACTGACATTTATTTCCATCATAAAGTCTGAGATTGTAGATTTAAATGTTTAGGTTACCAGTAAATAAACAGACAATGCTGAATCTCACCGTTTTTGCTCTCCATTCCTGTTCCAGGTTTACAGAAGAGCGGTATTACCTCACAGAACTCACAGTTGATGGCGGTGCACTGGAGCTTGGGCTGACAGCGGCACGACTCCTCGGCCACGGGGTTTTCGGGCCTCTCCATAAAACCCTTACCTGGGGGGTCAAAGGGCAACACACACACACAGGGCTAAGGTCATGATCGAGGTAGGGCCTACTCATCCTTGAGGCAAAGTATTAGGGATATTGTGTTCTTAGAGCTAGTTATATATACTGTATAGCTAGTAATAACTTTCTATTTAGGAAATAGTACAAGTTGTCTGAAATTACATTGTGAATAAAAATAAGAAAGAAAGTAAGAAGGAAAGAGAAGCCCTCCGTGTTTTCTGGTTCTGACCTTTGTCGCAGAACTTCTGCTCCAGACAGTGGGCCTCTTGGGTCCAGCCGGGCTGGTATTCACCAGAGTTACATTTAAGACATTTAGTGTCCGAGGAATCAGAACAATCTGCATACCAGCGGTGGCCTGTCAGGTGAGAGAGAGTGTGTGTGTGTGAGAGAGAGAGAGAGAGAGAGAGAGAGAGAGAGAGAGAGAGAGAGAGAGAGAGAGAGAGAGAGA
>JAOEHI010003514.1:0-10715 GCA_025447815.1 Percopsis transmontana
ATATACATATACATATACATATACACACACACACACACACACACACACATACTGTTTATATACACTGTATCAGGCCTATATCTTGGAGACACAAAGTAGAAGGGCTATTATTCAATATCCTGTCGTCTGAGGGCCAAACAGTACACATGGTATGTGAAGCTGTTTTCAGCCTCTTTCTAATGCAAGTAAGCATGTCCTATAGCCGCAAATGACCGATTTAGCTCTTTGTGTATTTTGGAAAGGGACAGACAGGAATATCATCCTACCTCAACAAAATGAAACTTCTGCATATTTAAATATATAAAAAGGTCCTCATTCCTGTCTCTCCCTCTTTCTCTCAAGTTCTCCCTTTTATATCTGCCTCCATCGCGTTGATTTTAATTTTTTCTGTCTTCGCTAAAAAGATGTGGAAATTTTCTGATGTAACTGGAAACAGGGAGCTCTTCCAGGGGCAACAAATCCTTGTGTTTCGGTACTGTATCCCTGCAGCGGAGCACTGGCCAGGGACAACGGCAAGCGTCTTGAAATGGACAAACTGATCCCAGGGCGAACGCCACCCCCGCTACCGGCACAACCCCACCCTCCCCGCTCCCCCGATCCACCCCGACTTTGTTCGCTCTGCCGACTCCAGGCCAGATGCTCTGCATTCTTGACATCAGAACGGAAAAATTTACTGTTAGCCTTGAAGGAGTTTAACGTGGCCCCATTCTTGTCATATCGCTCGTAGTGCTGTTATTAGGATCTCTGCTTTATGTGTGTGTGTGTGTGTGTTTATGTATTGTGTGTATATCTGCAGAAGCCATGGCGGCTACGGGGGCCGCTGAGCACTAAACAATCCGGATATCTGGCTCTCATTAGCCGAGAATCATTACACAGCCATCACCTTGTTCGACAAGGAGTTGGCTGGGGTAGGACGGTCCATTTAGTTTTCATGCACAATCACACACGCTTTAAAATTCATTAGAATGTCTGGTAAAAGAGTTTCACCCCCTCTCCAGAGAATTCCGTGTACAGCTTTCATGCGAGTATCCTTCGCCCACCTCCAACCATAGCTGCATATGGCTAAAGTGGCCTTATCGTTTAGCGCTGAGCGGGGGGCAGTAAACCTTGATAGGACACGCAGGTACGACTCGGAATAACACAGTAAACTTTAACAGGCTTCATTGAGGGGGGGTAGTTGTGGGCTGGGGGGGCATGGTAATGCTAATACACGGGGGGTAAGCTTGTCAGCAAATTACTGAGAGCACGGCTGTAATGTTGATGGAGGGCTGTCCTGAATCCTACATTTATAACCCCAACGAGTGCCTCGTTCAGAGAGTCAACAGCGAAGCAGGTGTGAAGCAAAGGATTAGAGTCGTTATGTGGCCTTTTTAATATGACTGCATTTTTCATTTGTCCCGTGACGGCCCCATCTTCTCTCCCTGCACAGCTGGCATACAGTTCAGATGGAAAATAACAGCACATCCTAAGTCAAAATAAATATGGGTCTTTTTCACTTTTAATACACATGCACGCACATGCTTTGTTCTTCTGTCCAATAAATCCATATGCAAACAAACCTTGAAGAGGGGGCTACACTATATTCTTTCAACAGATTGAGCCATTAAACCTTTACTATTACTATTGTGTTGCTATTGGGTCAACTGGGTTTCCTTGAAGATAAATAAAGATACATGGTGAATAAAGAATGAAGCAAAGATCATAATTCTTACGTAAATATTGTGTTTGACCCGTCAATGGGTCATAATACTATTTTCAATCTTTGCTTATGGTTTTATTAAGTACTGTGTTTTGTATGTGTGTATGTATCTAAGAACAGTATGTCTACCTTCCTAGTGCCTACCTACCTGCATTGGATCCTAAATGCACTGTATCCTGTGTCTCATAATAACAGTATGCCATCACCAAAGCTGCTTCTATCTGATGAAGGTTAGTAAGTGAACTGTCTACGCTGATATCGCTAACTCTTATTTACCGAAATGATCGCTCCGTGTTCCCCAGCGCAGGGAATGCTGCATTTAAGTACAAAAGCAGGGAGGAAATCGGACTATCGGGAACAAACACACCCCCACACATTCAGGCGCACACCCACACACCCACACTAGGAGTCTGGCTGGCTGGCCAGTGAACGCAGTTAACCAGATGAGACAGGCGAGGTGGGGCGAGGACTGGCTGAGAGACCCCTAACTGAGCAGAGGTGTTGCAGTTAGTAATTTAAACATTTCTATAATAGATGTCCCAGTGGTGCAGAATTAGCTAGTCAACCTCTGTGTACAAACTGTGTAGAGTGACAGTGTGTGCCACCAAAAACAGTCAAGGAACAGCAGGAGTTCCATTTTAATGTTGGACACAGAACTCTGTGTGTGTGTGTGTGTGTGTGTGTGTGTGTGTGTGTGTGTGTGTGTGTGTGTGTGTGTGTGTGTACGCTTCATCAGCTTAACTAACATGCTGCCACCAAACGTTCTTCCAGTGAGCAAAAAACACAGTGAAACTAGCAGTTCTGTAACCCTATCACCAGGGCGCCTTTTTGCAGTGTTCCCCGCGGTCGCATTTTACAGCCAGTTTTCCGACATTTTATTGTTTTTCAGGTTTATTTTTTTACTATTTGGTTTCATTTATTAGGTCTTAATACACAGAGAGGCCCGTTGTTTACTTGGGCCGGGTAGACGAGAGAGAGAGAGAGAGAGAGACGGCAAGAGAGAGGGAGAGCAAGGAAGACAGATAGAAAGACGGGGAGAGAGACAGAGGAAAAGGAGGTAGAGATGGCTGGATCTTACTTTGGGCCCTCCGCCTGTCTGCCCGCATATTTATTCTCCAAACACTTTGATAATGAGCATTTTAATAAGACCTACACACACACACATACACACACACACACACGATAAAGTGCTATTCTCAAGCCTTTAATAGAGGGAAAATATTAGAATTAATAAGGCTCTGCTATATAGCATCAGCTCTGTTATTTGATCAGCAGCTTTGGGTAGCATAATGTGTGTGTGTGTGTGTGTGTGTGTGTGTGTGTGTGTGTGTGTGTGTCTGTGCATTTGTGTGCATCTGCTGAATCCTTGCACATGTTGTGTATCTGTGATTCCGTATAGCTCTGTGTGTGCGTGGGGCGCGTTGTGTGTGTTGTTGTGTGTGAGATCCACAGTGTTTCTGAGCCAGTGTTTCATGGAAGGCTGCCATGTCATTTGCTCCCGCTGAGCTCCTGCAAGCCCTTGCTGGCTGCCAATCTGCCCTTCTGATAGGGAGGAATAAATCTGTCAGTCACCTACTGCCGGTGTGTGCTGGCCAGCCCAAAGGTTTCCCTAACCTGCCTGTATAGCAACACAGTCTGTATAGGAACACTGTCTGTGAGTATCATAACGCTTCTTAATGGACAGGACCTAAGAGACGCCAGCACTAAATAGAGGAGAGCGGGAGAGGAGGCAAGCTAACGCGCCTTTGTCGGTGCACAGTTGCAGACCCCATCCATACAGACATCACTATGATCTGCGTAGCTAATTGAAGATCTCTGCGTGACAGTTTGAATTTTCCCCTACTAAGAAGCAGTCCCCAACAAGACCAACAAGGACCTACACGCAAGATGGGGAGGCGGATGGGAGTCTCCTGTGTGGTTTTATTTTAAAACCCAACCCCCACCTCCCCCTCGTAATAGCTTGAAATGACTCTAATCGTAATTGACTGGTCTGGCTTTCTACTTTGTCTCGGCGAGTTTCCACAGCAGGAGGCTCCGGTACGTAGCGTTCTGTTAGAGCGTCTGCACACTCTTTATCCATCAGCGCTAGAGCCTCAGTCCAACCCCCCCCCCCATCAGTCCCCCCCACCCCCCCCACACACACACACACACACATACACACCGACCCCCTCCTCTGCCCTTTTGCTCCCGGCACACCATCAGTTGGGATGGATCAGGTCCCCCGCACGCGCCTGTGTGTGTGTGTGTGTGGTAACCCAGGGGCCCATTAAACTAAACTGCGAGGACGACACAGTGTTCCTGACGGGAGAGGCGGTGATCTCTGGCAGATGTCTCCGTGCTGACAGGGCCGACATGTTTCTCATCCTGACATCACGCTATGATCCAGACGCTCTCCTCACAGCGGGGAGGAAGGAGGGAGAGATGGAGAGATGGAGAGAGAGAGAGATGTAGAGAGAGAGAGAGAGAGAGAGAGAGAGAGAGAGATCTAGAGAGAGAGAGAGAGCTTGAGAGAGAGAGAGAGAGAGAGAGAGAGAGAGAGAGAGAGAGAGAGAGAGAGAGAAGTGGGCGCGAGAGATTCATTTGTTTTAACGTAGATACTGTACAGTTCTCATTTATTAAACTGTAAATTTGGCTACGGTTTGTCAGCCATTTTGCAAAAGACAAATTGCAGCGTATTGCATGTGCTGACTCTGTTTCAGCACTACGAGCAAGGTTAAAACAGTAGATATTCTAATATAACAAGTAGCGGCAAGGCCACGGAGAGAGCCCGCAGTCACTGGCCAGTTGAGTTTTGTGTGAGCGTGTGAGTGTGTGTGAATGGGCCAACACCCAGGCAAAACCGGGTTGTGTATTACATTTAAGTTTACATTTACAGCATTTAGCAGACGCTTTTATCCAAAGCGACTTACGACAATTAGTCGTCAACCACCAGTTTTTGCAAGCAGATAACATTCTCCTAGAATAAGGACAGCATGTAACAGGTTAATTCACCTATGCATTTGCACAACATTACTTGAAGCTTCATCATTTGCTCCTCAAAACGGTCAAATTAAATTAAATTAAAATTCTTAGAGCTGATCTAACAGAGTAGAAAGAAGTGAAATGTGTGTATTATTGGACCACCTTCCAATGCCACAAGAGTGCCTGGTTTCTCCTGCCAGGAGAGAAGGTGGCCTCACTCACAGATCTAGTGCTTCAGGTCCACCACATCAGTCAGGTCTGACAAAGTTACTTTGAATCCCTTAATAGAAGTGGGGATGCGTGGGTTTAATAAAGCCAGGCATTGAGAATACTTGTGTATTGAGATCAGCAGCTACTTTGTGGTTGGAAATGTAATATTTTCTTGTCATTAAATAAAAGAATAAAAAAAAAAGGTTCAAAAAAACAAACAAAATTTAAGAAAAACTAAAACTGTATTTTTGTTGTTGTTTTGTCAATGCAGCGGTGACTACACACAACTGCACAACACTTGCTTGAGTCGTACCTGGCTCACGGCCAGGGGAGGTGGCTAGGGCAGGCATGGCTCCCGCAGCTCCCGGTGGCCGATTCCAGGTCCCTCTTCCTGGGCCGCGGAATCCGATGACAGGCCAACAAAGCAGCTGGCTCCACAGCAACTCTCCCCCGGGGACAAGTCTCTCCCCTCAGCCTTTATGCCATGGAGCCCTGCGACACAACAAGAATGAAGGCTCTAATTGTAACATGGTGTCCGTGCGACTTACACTACTAATAAACACAGGCGTGCGCTTTGACGGGGGAAAGGCTCAGGGCTTCTGTGTGGTCTTATCTTGAGACAGTGCCTGGGGTCTCGTGCATGTGTGTGTGTGCATGTGAGCGTTGACAGTGCAGCAACAGCAGACGCGAGGTGTTTACAGCCAAACACATCTTTTTCCAATTCCCTTAAACGTTCTTTCTCCCTAACGCATCTAGCACACACACATAGGCAGGCACACACACACACACGCACAGTACTCCTTTCAGACCTGCTTTAGACCCGGCATTCAGCGTCCGGCGGAAATGAGGGAAACCTAATCCACTGAGGGCAGAGACGAGCGAACGGGCCGACAAAATGGACCTGCGAAAAGCCTAACGGGCGTGGAAAAGTAGCGCTCCGTAAACTCTGCCGGTCAACCGGGACGCCAGATTGAAACGTCTCTGCCTCATTTAGACTTCCTCCGCACAGGATGTGTGTGTCTGTGCATGAAAAACACCTACACAGATACACACCTGCCATAATTAACTCCCCTAAAAGACGGCAGAACATCGGGAGCCAAGGAGTAGCTTCCAGCCTACGCCCCACACCAATTCCCCTAAGACCACGTCTGTGTCACCGAGGCCTGCCGCGCCACTCCACCAGCACCCAGGGTTTACTGTGGATGTCAAGAGGAGTGGCCAACATCCCGGGGTTCGTAAAAACGCGTAACTCAGTGACCCGTGAGCTCCCATGTGTTCCGTGCCACAGTCCATTCACTCCCAGCGTCAGTCAACTAGACCCGAAACAAGACATATTAAACATGGAGGAAAGGTTTGCTTTGTGTTTCCTGTTGCGATAGTTGAGCTTTCACCCCAACTGCCCTTAGACTCCCAATGTCTGTTCTGTTTTACACACACAGTTCCAGTTCATTTGGACATTCACCTGAGTGATAAAAGTTCGAGGCACACACACACACACACACACACACACACACGACATGTGTGGATCCTACTCTGACACCACTGACACCTCCCAGCGCTCTCAGGGTCCCGAGGAGAGGGTCGTAAATGCATTGGGAGAGAGGCAAGACTCTCCCGCTCTCCGCCCACACATGACATGAGCGTAGGAAGGCCGTTTTTCCTGGGGCGGCGTCCTGCATGCGCAACGCCGGCGCGCCTGTCTTGATGCTGTGCTGTGGAAATGCTGCTCAGGACCCAGGAAACCTCCAAGGTGGAGGCCTGTGAAAAACGCATCCAGACAACGCAGTCCAGAAACAGCCAAGAAACAGAGACAGCGAAGAAACAAAGTGTAGGAGGCACATAGGGTAAACAATTCATTGTTCTACAGTACAGTTGGAGATAATGGGAGCTTTGGAACTTCATCACGGATATGTAGGACATGTTTTTCTACAACTCATGCTTAGTTTAGCATGCAGACTAAAATGTACCATCCACTAAACCCTGGACCTTGTGCGATCCAAGTTCAGCGGTGTTCAGCACTGCGCACAGCCATAAAATGGCATAAAAGGGCCGGAGGAGAGGGGTGGTGGCGCCACAAGCCGCAACCACAAAATCTCTCCAGCAGGCCTGTTTGAACAGTGGACAGAACCCAAAGGCCACTGAGCTCACGTCAAGACAATCGACTCGTGCTTAATCAGTTCAGTGTTTCACAGTGACGGCTGCAGCACGGTTTTGTCATAAACCCTTTGTGATTGGAACGACAGACTCAAGGAAAGACAAGTGGAGGAGGAATAGGCTAGGGGAAGGGATTACTCTGGAGGCCTGCCGGACTGTAGTCATTTGCCATTTGTTTCATCCAAGGGGGGGGTTGACCAAATATTCACGAATCTAAGTCGGGATCCATCTTTCCATTCGGGGAATCTTCTAAGGGCCAGGAAGCGTGCCGCAGAACCAGGAACACCTGAGTCTTTTTACAGCACCCGAAAGGATCGTAACGCGGGGAGCTAAAGAAACATTCCCGGCTTTCAGAATGCTCTGCCCTGAGGGGTGTCTGTTCAAATCACACAGTATCATATGGCCACGGAGGAGTGAGGGACACTTTGCCATGTGGATATGAAAATGGGATGGGAGCGTCACTGCCTTACAAGTATGTTCCCTTCTCTACCTGCCCCATGTGCAAGTCGGCCTATATAAATGATGCTGGCGCCACCTAGTGTGAACTCTCGCCACTGCAGGGAGGATTTACACAACCGAAAACAGCCTGGAGAAACAACTGGCACCTCACCTATCAGTATCACAGGCCTGCGCCTTGTCTTGTTTTGTCTGAAACCTGAAGAAGAACCTTTGTTTGGAGAGAAAATAGCCCAGGGAGGTATGAAGGTGATGGATGGACTCACAGATGAAGACAGGCCAGTGTGAAGACCTTGTTATTTTTCCTCTCCTTTCAAAAACAGACCGGTATGCCGAGACACGGCCAGCGCGGGCGGAGCCATCAGAATCCCAGCTGAATGTTGACCAGAACATGGGGAGGGATAACAGTGCTGTGAAGTGAATGACTGACACCCGAAAGCACTGGTGAGGCCCTTCACAAACATCTCCACAGCAAGTGGCCAAGATTTAGAAGCTAGTCTGAACTAAGAACACTGGATCAGGTTTAAGGCTACAATCTCACACGTCAGTAGAAGCATTGCGGTTCTTTTGGAACACAAGGAGCAGGGGGCAGTGATGGCAAAAACAAGAAAAAGCAGAGAGAAAAACATGTCACTCCCAAGTGCAACATAATAAACGGACACCATTTTCCACACCGTGGTGAATGGGTGTCTCATACATGCTGCCTCCCTGCGGACAGTGCAGAAAGAAGGACTGTGCCTGGAGTCCGACTGAACTGGCAAAACCCCTCTCGGGGGTCACAGAGTTTTCACCTCTGGTCTGTCCCAGACGTGAACGAGGCAGGTCCAAAGCCACCCACTGTCACACCAGCTCTGGTTGCATCTCACAGGACCCTTTATCTCCCCAGCTATCGGCCGGCTTCAGCATCTGTGGATCTGCTCCGGTCACAATGTGAATACCACCTCCGTGGCTCTCTGGCGAGATGATCCAGTAGATGCACGGTAGATCTATTTGACAGCCCTTATGACACTTGCTCTGGTTTCATATCCTGTCCTTGGTGCTCTGAGGCTTGGTTACTCAGCCCATTAATATATTCTGTATCTTCAATCGGTGTCCTCGACCTGCATTCATTGAAATGATCTCCTGAAGACACCTATTGGAAGACTGCACTGGTAAACAAAGTCCCACTTTGACTGATCCATGCCACTGTAGGTTTACATTACCAAACAGTTAAACCAGCCTGATAACACCATGACACGTAAAAAGGTTGCATGCAAACCTTGTGTATTTACGAATGTCTTTTATTTCACAGGGAAATAAACCACCAATCCCTGTACCCTATCCTATTATTCGGGAAAGGAAAGTCTGCCTTGTATGTATGCAAAAACTAAATGGAAGCAACTTTGGGAAGGGACAGAAAAGGGCCCAACCCTTCAAGGACAGCTAGGATGCAATGGGTGCCAGTTGGGTAACATCATTAGCACAGCAAGTGATATATAATATATTACACAGCAAGTAATATACAGTATAATGTAACAAAGTGATATACTAACAGTATTATTAACAAATAACTCATGTCACAGCTCAGACAGAAAGAGAAGGCCAAGATTATGAACAAGCGCATGTTGTCCTCCCCCTGTCTCCTATGCTACCAAATCCAAAATCCGAGCCCAGATCCCTGTCTCCCTGGCTGAGCCGCTCTGCCCACCCTCTCGTAATCCTGGGCCACGGCAGTAACCCAGGCCTCAGACGAGCTGTGTTATTAAAAGGCATGGCGTGTCATTAACGGCCACGTGTGGTTTTAAGAGTACACTATCTTGTTTTCACATGCGCGCGTGTGCACTCATAAAGTCTTCCAGGCCATAAAAGTGACTTCCAAATATTTTTGCTGTGATGCTGGTTGGAGAAGGTAGGGAAGGGGGAGGAAAAGTAAGAAATAGTTGCAGAGATGCGGGCGGGATGGAAACGCTGCAGTTTCCTACAGTGGTGTTTCTCAAATGGGGGTATGCGTACCCCTAGTGGCTCTTGGAAGTACTAGAAATCTATAATATTTCATTAGTAGTGAAAGAAGTACTGATATTTTTCCAAAGTTTGACTATAAATAGCACAATGTTCTCAAAGGGTCCTATGAAGGGGTATGTGGCTTGGAACATAACTGAAAGAATGTACAGAAGCCAAAAATGAAAACCACTATCCTACAGGATACAGGACAGGAAGTCTGTGTAGTTACATACATGTGTATGCATTTAAATACACAAACCTATGTAAACATACATTAATGCTAGGAAAACAGCATTTGCTGCGATATAATATACAGGTTTCTGGGACAATATACCACTCATGTGTAGGTACCTACTTACAAAAAAGAGCTTATTTCATACGGTATATCTTCACTAAAATACAATCAATCATTTAAGGAAACGTGTAACTTTCAAGGAGTGCCGGCTTTGGTATATTGTTGTAGGGTAGCTGTGACGACAGATTGGATGTAAAATCAATTTGTATTTCAGCCGCGCAACATCCTATTGGCGCAAAGGAATTGCAAATTGCAAAGTCTGACAGACAGACACAGCTAGAGTTACAGCCACATGCACACAACCATACATGACACAACCATAGGAGCATGACTGCTGCATTATCCATCTGCGGTAAGGGGAACATTCATTTACACGCGCGCGGCACACTTTGGTGCGCACATAGTACATTTTGAGGGGCCACGTGTAATTGCAGTGTATTAAACTGTGGTTGAGGGGCTCTCTCATCCACATGACATTCTGAAATGGAAATAATATTTAAAAGGGGAAAAAAAAAAAAAAGACTAAAAATCCTCTGGACTCGAGGCCCCCAATTTGGCCTTTCTGTTTGTGGAAAAACACATTAGAGAATAATGTCTTTCTCCTGCCTCTGCGCACTGCCAGGATGTCACCGCATCGGCTCCAATTAGGCGCGAGACATGTGACGCTCGGGGGACGTGACCGCGCGTAATGCGGGCTTCTCGTTAATAGCTGCTAGCTTTACGAGGGATCGGGGCTGCTTAAATTAAGACCCAGCAGTACCTGGCCCGACCGAAGTTCCTGGACAGACAAACTGGGGGGGGGGGGGGGGGGGGGGTGGTTTTTGTTGGTTGTTGTTGAATGAGTATTTTTTTTATGAATAAAAAAAAAAAAAAAAAAAAAAACAAAAAAAAAAAAAAAAATAAAAAAAAAAAAAAAAAAAAAAAAAAAAAAAAAAAAAAAAAAAAAAAAAAAAAAAAAAA
>JAOEHI010003515.1:0-10714 GCA_025447815.1 Percopsis transmontana
ATAATATCCAAGTTTCACTTTTTGAACGGAATTACTGAAAGAAATCAACTTTTTGATGATATTCTAATTATATGACCAGCGTGTGTGTATGTGTATGTGTGTATATATATGTGTGTGTATGTATGTATGTATGTATGTATGTGTGTATATATATATATATATATATATATATATAATTGTTAGTGATACAATTTGATTCAACTTCACTAGACCACAGTCCCAAGTTACAGGTCAGACATGTCTGCTTTCACCCCCCCCCACCACCCCCCAGAACAACTTGTGTATTTGTGGGCATTGCAGCTTCCTGAGTTCTATCTAAGGTTGCCAGAGATGGATGGAACCTGAATGAAGCAACCACCATCAGCAACTTTATCTTTGCACTAGTTGGCTCAAATAGTGTCCCAGATTAAAATGATAACTAGTGTATTTCTGTAGCCTCTCAGAATAGATGTTCCAGGGCTGCTATGATGCCACCATACGAATTGGTACCATCCCTCATCATGAACTCCAAATATACCCAGTCTCAACCCCAGTAACCCCAGAGTTCATCAGTCTGGGGACACGCAG
Organism: Percopsis transmontana; assembly: GCA_025447815.1. NCBI lineage: Eukaryota > Metazoa > Chordata > Actinopteri > Percopsiformes > Percopsidae > Percopsis > Percopsis transmontana. Next base: position 568 of record JAOEHI010003515.1, read on the forward strand.
GCTTTTAATGATGTCAGAAAAGATGTGATATACTTCATTATATAAATGAAAGGGGGCCTATTTGAAGTCTTTGAAGTCGTTTCAAAATTCAAGGATGCTTACAGGTAGCTTGTTTGGGATCAAACCCACAACCCTAATCACTAACCTATCCTGCCCCCACTAACCTGTAATGCCAGCGCAAGGTGAAAGCAGTTGACCTCAGCAAAGAAACACAGATGAATGATGTAGAATTTTAAACAAATGTTTTGTAAATCTCTTATACCTGCTTATCTAACATTAGACACTGATGCATATTCACACCCATTCTTAAATACTCCAAAAGCCAAAGAGGCGACCAGCGATGTATTTTTAAAATGTATTTTATTTCCCTTCCTTATCATCCTTCTGGCCTTTCTAAGTGCATTTTCTCCCACCCCTCTTCCAGAGGAACAGCGCGGGCTCTGAGAACCCCAGCGACGTCTTCCGCTTCCTGGTGGAGGAGCGCACCCAGTGCTGCCAGTCGCGGCGCGTGCGCTACAGCCAGCGGGTCGACTACCTGATCCAGCTGCCCGTCCCCTTCGAGGCCGCCACCAACCGGGGTAACGGACACACACACACGCACACACACACATGAGCAAAAGCAGGAAGCTGTGCACAGCTGCCATCTGGGCCAGCCAGCTGGTGCCAGGTTGGCGCAGGTGGCACATACCTCCAGGAGAACCAGCGGGTCCTCAGATAAAAGGGCACAGAGAGTCCTGAGGCGAACTCTGGGTTGTCAGGGGCCGTTTAATACCATGTAGTAATAGTACTGATGATTGTGTGTTCCAGCTATACGTATAAGTGTGTAGGGCTAGAAGTTAAAGACCCCCTCCACTTAAACTCGTTAACTGCTGTTTGAGGAATTACTTGTATATTGGTGTCTGTGATTTAAAGCAATGTTTCTCAACTGGTGGGTCCCGACCCAAAAGTGGGCCGCGAGCTGGTGTGGAGTGGGTCGCAGACTTGTGCTTCGGCTTCGTCAAAAAGTATAACTTTTATTTTTATAATTTTAAGTGTTTTGAACAGTGCATATAGACATTGTGGATTACTGCACAAATTGTTTTGTGAAATAAATTCAAATGGTTCTAGACCAGTTGAGAACCACTGATATAAAGTCTTCTGAAGTTGTTTGACGTGCTCTTGCTGAGTGCCCCTCCTATTCTGGCACAGTGTTTCAGCAATTATTCTTATTGGGGCAGGATAGTCTAGTGGTCTTGGACTCTCAGCTGGAAAGGCGTGGGTTCAAGGCCCAGAGTTGGCCTACCTGTAAGCATCCTTGAGCAAGATGCTTAACCCCTATCTGCTCAATGTAATAGAACAATGTAATTGTAAGTCGCTTGGGATAAAAGCATCTGCTAAATGATTGTAATTGTATTCTAGGTGCTGGGGGCACTATAACACGCTCGAGAACTGTACCTTTTTTAGATCGGATTGCCTTTGGTGATTCGCTACATGCTGATATTTATTAAAAGTTGAGCATTTTGCCACGTTGCCTCCACTGGCTCTCATTTAAATTGGAGAGACTGGCAATATTGCCTCCACAGTGTGAACAGGGGGCAGTATTGTAGTAGGACTCTGGAAGGGCTCAATAGTATGGATCAATGTGGATGCTAAGCCTTGTCATCTTACCCACCATTGTTTGACTTATGCCAGAGGAGCTGCTGGCATACGAGGCCAAGCGGAAGGATGCTGAGGAGAACATGCGAGCCCCACCAGAGCCTGTGAGAGCCCGGATTCCCTTCACAGCCTGCCTGCAGGCCTTCACTGAGCCAGAGAACGTTTCAGACTTCTGGAGTTCGGCGCTGCAGGCCAAGTCTGCTGGAATCAAGTGAGTTTGTCACCTTGCGCCTGCGGATTTTAAGTGACAGTTTTCACATAATCTCTGGATATGTTGGAAAACTAAGTTGCTAGTTTTTTGTTGTTGTTTTGTTGTGATTTTCATGATTCGTGATTTTTGCTAATGTTTATTCTTTTCCACAGGACGTCACGATTTTCCTCCTTTCCAGAGTATCTGATTGTACAGATCAAGAAATTCACCTTCGGAGTTGACTGGGTTCCCAAAAAACTGGGTAAATAGCTGAAGAGCCTGTTAACTAAACGTACAATGGTATTGTGTTTTTCAGCAAATTGGACTGTATTGCAACCTCTCCTTTGTGGGGAAAAAATATGTGCAAGTAAAACTCTTCAGAAGAAGAGTGACTTTTACATGCTGCTATTACATGGAGCAAATTGAGGTTAGGCATCTTGATCAAGGATGATGCTTACAGGTAGGCCAACTCTGGGGCTCGAACCCACGACCTTCCAGCTAGGATTCCAATACCTAGACCACTAGACTATCCTGCCCCCTCTTGACCGGTCAGTGTTTATAACACCTCCAATTCTATGAATGACCAGCAGATGGCAGTATCACATTGTGTCTTACAAAGCCGTAATTATAGAGAGTTTGGACAATAGGTGCTATTTTGTTACCCAATGTCAAATGGCTATACAATGTAATCCTATGGGGCAAGCAAAGTAAAGAGTTTTTTTTCGCCACTGACAGGCTCATAAATGTTATTATAAGTATCTGAAAACATGGCAAGGATCCCTACAGAGATACATCCGTGTCTGTTTACCTCAATGACTGTAAATAAACTTTATACAGTACAGTACTTTGTACAGTCAGTGTTTTAACTTTCTCTTCTTCCGTTCTCTAATGTAGCACCCCATTCAGTGCCTGTAGTCAATTATTGCAGGGGGGCTGTTTTCCGATGTTTACAAAAGAAGTTGCGCAGAATTTGTGAAGAAGTCTATTTCCAAATATTTAGGCAATTCGGAATCGACTTCTTCACAAATTCTGGCTTTTTGAATAAAGCAGCTAAAGAATTGGCTGTTACATGGTGAGCTCTGTTGCAAACACTTCTGCCTGGCATATATAGGCCTATGTAGACTATTGAAAGTAGTAATAATGCATCATAAGATAATACAACGCTTCATTATGATTCCCACATGGTTGTCAAGCAAGCAGTGTGTGAGGAAAAAGTATAAATAAAGTAGTATTTACTAGTAAATCTAAAATTTTAATACATTTGAACAAATTCAAACGTTATATATTTTTAACAACACAATTACCATCGGCACAATCACATTTGCAATTAATAACATAGTTAGTTTAGTAATTTTATGGATGAGGTGGGTAACAAGATGGGGCCCCTGAACCAAACATAGGGCAGACCAGTTGAAACCGGGTTGTCCAAACTCTCTTTATTTACGGCTTTGGCGTCTTGCAAAGCCGTAAAAAGAGAATTTGGACAACTTTGGACAATGAGTTATATAATTTAATTTGTAACGAAATGTGATTAATTGCAAATGTAATTGTGCTGATTGTAATTATCTTGTTGTACTTTACTAGTAAATACTACTTTATTAATACTTTTTCTCACACACTGCTTACTTGATATACATGTGGGAATCATATTGAAGCATTGCATTATCTTATTATGCATTATTACGACATTCAGTAGCCTACATACCTGTACATAGGCCAGGCAGAAGTGTTTGCAACAGGGCTCACCATGTAACAGCCAATTCTTTGGCTGCTTTATTCAAAAGGCAGAATTTGTGAAGAAGTCGATTTCCCGAATTACCCGAATATTTGGAAACAGAATTCTTAACTAATTCTGTGTGACTTCTTTTGTAAACATCGGAAAACAGCCCCCCTGCGATAATCGACTACAGACACTAAATGGGGTGCTATGTTATTGAGTTATTGAGGTTAACAGACACCGGTGCATCTCTGTGGTCAGTGGCGCAAGCAAGCACTTTACTTTGCTTGCCCCATAGGATTACATTGTATAGCCTTTGACCTTTGGTAACAAAATGTTGCCTATTTTTGAGTTGTCCAAACTCTCTTTGAGTTGTGCAAACTCTCAACATGTTTGTTGTCTTGTGAGGCCCAGTGAGCTCTGCGGATGAACTTGTTCACTTGATTTCTATTTAATTCCACAATTACATCACATATTCTTTCTGGACACTGACACACACACACATATCCCGCTGCCCTCCCTGTAAAGTGCTGCCACTAGATTAACTATTTATAAGACACGGAAACTTCTCCAGAAAAGCACAGCACCCTAAAACACTGTGCACCTCAGTACAGCTCACCTCAGAACAGCTGTAGAGGTTCTAAACTTAATATTTCTCGGATCATTTATTTACTAAATAATTTAGCTAAAGCGCTAGTAGACATATTTCATATGTTATGCTGTATTTCAGTTAAATAACAGTAAATATATTTGGGGAAGGAATGTTTATGTAAGGGGTAGTTTTGAGCTGATAGGTGTAGGATATTGAGATGAGTTGTCCTTAGATTTATTAATTGTTGGTCTCTGTTAATGCCATTGTTGTTCGTTGAGCGATTTACTAATACTTTTTGCAAGAGGTTGACCAATAATCGGCCTGGTTGATTATCGGAGCCAATATTCAGCATTTGTACCGGTATCTGTATTTTTTTTATCCGATTGCCAATAAAATGCATTTTAAAATGCACTACATTGGCTCTGATGCAGCCTCCTCTTTCTTTCTGTAGTCACCACTCTGTGGTCTCGAGCAATGTCCCGCCCACAGTACTGGGTTTGTTAGATGTCACAAACCAACACTGTTTTAACCAACACTGAAGCCTACTGGGCTTCAGTGTCTGGGTTTTTTGAATGGCAAGTTCAGTTATAAATTATTACACTGATATACTGTAGGCTGGTCTGCCTTCTGTGTTTACTTGCATGCTGACCCATTTTGTTCTGAGGTAGGTCAGCTGTTAAGGTGTCGTTTTCTTCCTACCCCTCGAACCGAGAGACTTTTTGTATATTCTATATTGTATTATATCACTGAATATTACTTTGCACTTGTGTTTTACCTTTCTAGAGTATGATTTATGTTCTGCGTTCAGTTACCTATGTTACCTCCTCGCTAATTAGGCTCCAAACCGTAGTTGGGACATTTATTTACTGCGGATATTTCTCGATTGAGACAAGGGATTGAGAGGTGTCATGCTTGCAACTGTTCCTTTTATTTATTCTCCACTTTAAGTGAACAGGGAAACAAACTGTAGGTACATGTCTCATTCGTCTGCCTCTAAATTGCATCTACTTGTATAGCACAAACCCACACACACACACATAAGCACTGCCCTCTCCAAGATGGCGGCACACGTCTCCCACTGCACCCCCCCCCCCCTTATAGTAATACAGCCGTATTACAGCCAGTTCTCTTTTAATTAAACATGCCTAAAGGCATTTCAACAAAGTTTTGTTTTGGCGTTTGTGTTATTCTTAATTTTGACACCAATATAATAATAATAATAATTTTATTGCAAATGTATATTTGTTCCAAATATCGGTTATCGGTCTCTTTGATTACTAATAATTAGTATTGACATTGGCCCTGAAGAAACCATATTGGTCGGCCCCTACTTCCCGCATAAAAGATAAAGGAACCATTGCTCAGTAAAGTTTACTGTTATGAAATGGACTTCTGAGTCCCGTGTATGTTGTGTGCCTTTTGAAAATGGAAGGACACAGCACCGTAGGTCCCCTGTTCATCACTGCGCATTCCTCCACAGACCTGGCCATAGATGTTCCAGATTTCCTGGACCTGAACCGGCTGCGGGCCACTGGTTTTCAGGCCGGAGAGGAGGAGCTACCCGACCTCATGCCACCCATTGTGCTCCCTGAAGACACCAGAGGTACCTCAAAGCAACACACACACGCACACGCACACACAATATCAATAGCATACCTAGTCGCTCTAATTCAAACTGACACCATTTGTGTAGGACATTAAAGACTGTACTACATATCTGTGAGTCCAATAATCCATGCATATCCTTTTGACTGGATTATTCCTAATATTTAAGCGTGCTGCAGTCAATGATGCCCCAGTTTCAGTTTTCCCTCTGGGGATTATGGGATGGATTTCCTCAGGACAGGCAGGGAGGCTCAGTCAGTCACCGAAATGTTTTCATTAAAGCCTTGCTGAACATAATGACTTCTAGCGATAAGATGATGTCCGCATGTAATATTGTAACATATGCTGCCAAATGGATTTTGGACTGCAATCCATGTCAATTGTACTCGATTAATACTAGATTTGTAGCCTGAGGATGAAAATGATTGATGTTGTTTCTAAAGAAGAATATCTGCCATCTGCCTTTATTCGTAAGCAGACATGGTCAAGATGATCTGCTGAAGTTCAAACCAAGCATCGGAATGGGGAAGAAAGGTGATTTAAGTGACTTTGAACATGGCATGGTTATGTAGCTGGTTTGAGTATTTCAGAAAGTCTACTGGGTTTTCACAACTATCTATAGTGTTTACAAAGAATGATCTGAAAATATCCAGTGAGTGGCAGTTCTCTGGGCGAAAATGCCTTGTTGCTGGCAGAGGTCAGAGGAGAAGGTCCAGACAGATAGAAAGGCAACAGTAACTCAAATCACCACTCGTTAAAACCTAGGTATGCAGAAGAGCATCTCTGAATGCACAACACGTCGAACCTTGATGCAGATAGGCTACATCAGCAGAAAACCACACCGGGTGCTACTCCTGTCAGCTAAGAACAGGAAGCTGAGGCTACAATTTGCACGGGCCCACCAAAATTGGACAATAGAAGATCTGAAAAACGTTACCCGGTCTGATGAGTCTCAATTCCTGCTGCAATATTCAGATGGTAGGGTCAGAATTTGGCGTAAACAACATGACAACATGAATCCAACATTAATTCACTGTACTCAAATGGCCTCCACAGTCACCAGATCTCAATCTCTCACCCTTGGGATGTGATGCAACGAGAGATTTGCATCATGGATGTGCAGATGACAAATGTGCCTCAACTGCATGATGCTATAATGTCAATATGGACCAAAATCTCTAAAGGAATATTTCTAGCACCTTGTTGAATTAATGCCATAAAGAATTAAGGCAGTTCTGAAGGCAAAAGGGGGTCCATCCCGGTACTACTGTAGAAAGGTGTACCTAATGAAGTGGCCAGTGAGTGTATAATTCCAATACATTTGAGGGGCTAGTTGACAAGCTGAACTACATCATAAGTTTTAGCAGACACAAAGCAGTGCTGTTCCAAAGCCCCCAAAACTGGCTCCACAGAGGAGGACACAAAGACACAATAGTATCTGCACCCTTCACTTGGCTTCACACACCGATTGTTATAATGGGGTCCTTCCCAAGGCTATAAAACCCCCTTTTCTTTGTCCTGCATAGTGTAGCAGCCATGAATTGGGAGATGTTTGTCTGTGCTCCTTCAGAACACTTTGTGCTGTGCCTGCTATCTTTGACTTACCGACATGCCAAATTGGCTTCTGAGAAGAGTGACAATAGCACAATGGCTCGGTTTAATAAGTCTCTGCTGAGAACCTGGGAGGACTAGTATCATTGTCTGTTGCCCATTAAACTGAGGCCATTCAACATGTAACACTTTGCTAGCACAATCTCACTTTCTTTTAGAAGAAAGCCCAAAATAATTTGTTTTAATATTACTGACTATTGGTGAAACTGGAAAATCTCTTCTTTCACACGTGGTGACGGTATAACATTAATTTAATGTAGGTTAAATTGCATTTTAGATTATATTGGACTTGCTAAAGGCTGTAAAATGTAGAATTGTAGAAAAGGCAGCACCTTATACTTTGTGTCTGCTAAGTTGCTGCAACACAATGTGTCTCTTTGGGATAGTAAACATTCCTTACTTTTTTTTTCTTTTAATCTTTTGCTTAAATTTCAAAACGTAAATCTCATATAATTATTGCACATGTCCATACGATGCAAGTGTGATCCTTTGCTGCACAATATACTGAGTAAAAAATGTAACATTACATGTGTGTAAATAATAGTAGATAGGAATGCAATCGATAGGAGTCACTGCTTCGGGGGTTAATCGGGGAAGAGCCTAGCTGCTCTGAATCTGTGCATTGATTTATTACACATTCATAAGATGAGCTTCATCAGTCACAAATGAACCAGTAGGTCTCGGTCTCCTGGATGCTATTAGCGCAGATTAATAATGCCTCGCTCACCCCATGCTCTGCTAATAGGCCTCACTGCATTCCATTGATTACGCTGCGGCCCGCAAATGCTTTTTCTTTATGCTGCCCAAAGAGCATTGTCCCATCCATTAGAATTAAAGATCTTGGCAGTCAAGCATTATGACCACCATTACTTGGGCTGCAGCAAAATTGGTGATGGAATGTTCGTGCAGGTGACCTAAATCTAACGAGCATTGTAGAGTCAGCTGACGTGTGTGCTTTGTGCTTCCTTTACAGATAACTCCATGAGCTCCTTGGACTGTGAGTATTTCATTTTATTTCGACTATACCCCATGCACCAACATGTAACCTCGTTTTACAAACATGGAAATTGGTATTTTTGGTGGCAGGCAGGTAGTGACAAATGTGCTGCTTCCTTAAATTGTGGCTACGTATTAGTCTGCAGGTGTAGTCTCGCCCTCACGGGTGCTGCGACAGCTAGTTCCGAGAAAAACTTTTTATTTTCTCCAGCGTGCCCTTTCCTACTAATATCCCTGCCTGACAAATTATTCTAGAAAAACCTGTTTAATGAGGACCAAAGAGAGCTGCTACAAATTGTGTTTGTTAAAACCTGGGAAACTAGTAGCGGCCATGATGTTGACTCAGGTAGCTGTAGCGTGTTGTTGTAGCTAATGACACAGGCTGGCTTGTGTCCCCAGCCCCAGAAATCGACGAGGCAGCAGTGATGCAACTGGCAGAGATGGGCTTCCCGCTCGAGGCCTGTCGGAAGGCCGTCTACTACACAGGGAACATGGGCCCGGAGATGGCCTTCAACTGGGTCATAGCTCACATGGAGGAGCCTGGTGAGTTGGCTTCACTGCATGCAGATAGAGGTACACGTACATACACTCTATGGCATAGCCAGTAGTTATTAGCCAGAAATGAGTTATTGGGTCCCTATAACACATACACACTGCATGGGACATTAGCATGCACATGTGCTGTTGTCCAATTGCGTGCTTTCCTTTCGTATCCAAACATATTGCGGTACTATTTAGTTATGTGTGTTTACACTAAATATGGAAATAACCTGGTCAAAACAGGTGGTTTTAAATTACTGATATAATAATCAATCAGTATTTACAAAAACACTATAGTACCACTTTTTCACATATTTTCGACTTAGAATGAGTAGGAACGAGTGCAGGGTGCAAGGCCACATGGGATTTATTGAACCACACACACACACACACACAGACACACACACAGACAGAGAGAACTATCTACAGTAATCTATGATTATACAGCTGCGTAGATGCAATTTTGAATGTTTGCATCCACAAAGCTGTTTGATTAGGTGTGTTTACTGCACAGTGTGCTGCGCTCCATGTTTGTATGAGACTGTATACCTTGACGTGCACCGCGTTTGCATTAGTTTGAGCTCTGTATATTTAACTAAGAGCACAATGCTTGCATAGGCCCATCACCGCACTTGTTTGCCATGTCATCTCTTAGCAGAAACCTCGCCTTGGTTGGCGGAGCCCCCCTGAGGCGCTGTATGTCAGCGTGCGTCAGTATAATTGTTCCAGCTAGCCTGAAAAGCACCCTCCACCGCCTCCCAGATTGTTTTTTAAAGGGCATAATGTACCTGGAAATTGTGCCGCGCTCACGCTCAATAACGTCAAGGGGTCTTTATTGAGCTGTCAGTGGGGTATGATGTGTCTGCGAGACGAATGCGTTTCTCTGTTTCATTAATAGTGAACTGCATGCAATCACAGGAGCGAAGTCGGTAGACGTAAGCAGTAACCAGTTTGTGTCTGACTGTAGTGATGGAAGACTTGGCTTATGACTAAAAGCAGCTGTAATTGACCTACCAGTATCAGCTATAGAGCTGCATTTTAAATACAGTTTGTTGTTAGCTAGGAAAGTGTGTTTTGTATGTATATGTATGTATATATATGTATATACTGTATGTATGTATGTTAGATCTTAATTTGCAAGAGGAATCTGACACCACTCTGTGATTGGTTGTCTTGAAAATAAATGGGATTTTCTCTCTCTCTCTCTCTCTCTCTCTCTCTCTCTCTCTCTCTCTCTCTCTCTCTCTCTCTCTCTCTCTCT
>JAOEHI010003516.1:0-10712 GCA_025447815.1 Percopsis transmontana
AATCATACTAGACTTTAGTATGATTCCAGGGCCTTCACCAGGGTGGGGTTGTCATGGAGACGGAGACCCTTCCGGAATAAATGAATGGTCTGGTCATGATTCATCTTGCCTTTGCGTTTTGGTATCAGCTCAACGCACCACGCCCTCAATTTAAACCTGAAAGTGACTGAAAAATGCAAAAGAGAGTAAAAGACAACCCTCGTGTACACACACGTAAGTGTAAATGATCTTTGTTGTGAATTAGATATTTGTAAATTAAACAGTTGTCTATCAGGAGAAAGCATGGCTATAAAATCTCTAAACCAAGATCATTTAAAAAAATACAATTTCTAGCCAGAAAAGCCACATTTCTGGACAGCCCAACCTGTCACAGATTGTACCGTGTCCGTTTGACTATGCTGCCACCTCCTGGTAAACTAATGTATTACAACTTATTAAAAATAATAGAAATTGTAGGCTCAGAACAAATGATAAAGGTTATTTCAGAAAGAAACTTTAAACTTCCCAGGATATCCTAAAACTACATGCATGAACACATCTAGAGGGCTGCACATTTTTATGAGGCTAAACTTAAATTATTTGTGGTATTTGTGGTATGAGGACCACATTGGATTCCATTGCAAAACAGGTAAAGCCAAAATGCTTACATCCATTCATTTGGCTTTACCTTTTTTAAATGTATGTTATTTTAAATGTATTAGATGCAGGGTTATGTGTTTTTAATCACCAATACGTTAATTGATTTCTCACTAACATTTAGCCACTGCATTTTAGAACTTTTACTCAATGTAGTTTTATTTAATAGCCCAGATAGTTCTTTCACTCCAAACAGGGTGTGGACATATTTGTTGGATTTGGACACTGCCACTACTACTTATGGGGCAGGATAGTTGGCAGGATAGTCTAGTGGTTTGGGTGTTGAACTCCCGCCGGAAGGTCGTGGGTTCGAGCCCCAGAGTGGGCCTACCTGTAAGCATACTTGAGCAAGATGCCTAACCCCTATCGGCTCCATGTAATAGTATCATGTAATTGTAAGTCGCTTTGGATAAAAGCGTCTGCTAAAAATGACCTAATCGTACTTAGCAAAAAAACAAACAAACTGTGACTTAGCTTGGGGTTTCCCCCATTGGTACATATGGACACGAACGGAGACAGCTCGTTTTAAACACAAGAGGACATTGGCATGCTATATTAGCAAATAAACGTGGATACGTAAAAACGACAATGCTTAGACCACAAGGCTGAATACAATGACAGACTTGCCACAGAGGAATGTTGATATAGCTTTACCTTTTGCAGCATTTAAAAGTGTGGCTATGTGGTTCATCTGCATTCTAGTTTTACCTGCTATTCTGTTTTGCACATTTATATATGCATGCTTTTGATATGCCATCCGTCGCCATCAGCTCTTCAACAACGAAAAAATACAGACCTTGACGTCACCAGGAAGGCTTGGCTTAGCTGGGTTGTTGTTGGTTGTTGACTGTAGTTGGTAGTAGTGGATTGTACTAGGCTAGCATGCTCGAAATGTTGTTCTACCGCCACGTTACACTGAGAAACATCCCGAACATGCAAACCAACTGCTAAAAGGGATAACATATTTCCACGTCTATTTGAGAAGAAAAATATAGTATGACCTGGCAGTTAGCTCATGCAGTCATTCAGTCAGGCAACATCCTTGCACGAGGAAGCAGTGATAAAAATCGGCAGCCCTTAGGAATTAGTAGGCCTATACTATCCAATTATGAGGGCCCTAAGTAGAATCTCTTTTATTTGTGAAGTCAATGATACCAGCTTTGATAGGCAGAGATTGGCTGCACATAATCCATCTCAACTGGTGAGAAATCTTCAGAATGAAAAATGTGTGTTACACTTTATTTATACAGTCTACGGTGTTACACGTGTCATCGTGTTAGAGGGATTCAAAGCCATTAAATACAAAGAGCCACGCCATAGTGCTGCTTGCTGGTGCCCCCTTGTGGCCGCCTCCCCACCAACTGACTGAGGTCTGCCTGGTCAGGTTCATGTCTGGGTCCGAGGCTATAGCCTCGGTCCAGATGACATAATACATGTTATAGATGACATAGCCCTCGTCGTCACTTAGGCTATGTCACCTTCCCTAAAACTTTAGTAAGGTTATTAAGATGAATACAGTACTGAGCAATGGTACTGATTCTACCGGTTTTTTTTTTAAGAATTGTAATTATTGAAACAGTACACGTTTAAAGAATGGAACACACTACAGAGTTTTCAGGCGATTTTACAGCGTGGGGTTAGACCCGGTTGACCGTGCATTAGTTGGGCATGAACGAAGACATATCCCAACAAGGCTTCGTGAGGAAAATCAAATGCGTTGAATATTTGCCAGTGCCAAACTGCCCGGGTCCTGTAGTGCGAGATGTCAGAGATTATCCTTGGCACACACAAAACAGCCAATGAGAGGCGCTGGAAGGCGGTGTGCAGTGATGTGTGTGTGTTGTGATGAGAGAGTTTTTTCTTTAGAATCAAGCATTAAATCACATAGGCCTATCCTAGTTATTAATATGTTATCTGTGTGGCCAAAAACCAACACAAAACCTATCTTGCAGATTGCAATCTTTAAAATTTGCAGCACTCAATCCAGTCTTCAGGAATAGAAAAATAAATTATATCTTACAACATGCACAAGCCCACAAATGCAAAGATAATTAAGAAGTATGTGAAAAAAAATGTCTATCTATAACATGTATTATGTAGACTATGTATAATATGTATTCTGCTAATTATGATATGAATGCAAACAATACAATGCTCAAGTGGCCAACTGGCTGCGCAAGAATTTTGCATTTCTGGAAAACCAGCCCTCGCCATTTGGCATGTTTCCCAACAATGTAGATGATCTTGATTTAACAGAATCTCATCACAAATATGAGGAAAGTTACGGATAGCCTACCAATTCTGTAGGCTATGCATGTGTGCCTGTATGACTTATCACCATAACGCCCGCCCCCTCTATATGATAGTTGTCGTTTTACACCGCACTTCGGGAACACTTCCAAGAAATACACAGTAGTGGCCTACTGCGATAAAGATTTCTCCGTAAAATGTATCTGACATTTCAGTGTAAGACTTTCTAAACGTCGCCCTCGACTTTCACTCACAGAGACCGCAGCAGTCTAACCGTCAATGTAAGTAGGAGCCCACAGCAACGTTACATTTTATATACTTTTAAAAATAGCTTTAAAAAGCTTTAAAAATATCTGTAGCCTACTATGGCGGTATAAAAAGTAAGTTAGTGTGTTATTGTTTGTTTTTGCTCTTCCTTAAAATAAGGAAGTCTGCATTATGTAACATTAATGATCAAGGAGTTTTAAAAGTGAAAATGTCACTGAACCTTATTGGTTTGACGAAGCAGTGTATTTCATATAACTCATATAACGATGGGCTAATCTAGTGCTAGAAGCACTGTAGATGTATTGTGTGTCATATAGTTTAAACAAATGTGAGACACATTTTATAGAGCCTGTCAGCTAGTGACAGGTTCTATTGTTTACTCCTTACTTTCTATTTTTTCCTTTCTCAGAGCTCCTCATCTCTCTGGTCCATACTTTCTCAAACCAATTGTATACCATGACAGCGATGCTCTCATTTTGTAGGTACATGTAAATGGTTTACATGTATACATCAATAACACCCACATATTGGGCATAATAACATAAATGATATGGTGACATAACATGTCGCAAACTAAGATTGTGTATTTCTCTAGAATACTATGCATGATTATGCATAATCCATAGCAGTAGTAAAGATATATAAATAGTAGTAAAGATTTACGTCTTACACCGTGAAGTTTATTTTAGGCATAAAAAAAGATCTGTGACTTTTTGTTTTCTGTCCTGTATTTTAAATGGATAAATAAACACTAAGACTTTCAACTTGAGCCCAAGGTTAGATATGTTTATGTGTAAATACAGAAACTCATTCAACCATTTAAAAAAGAAAACAAAAGAGAAAGAGAAGGCTTCCAAACTGAGGAATGTTCCATCTTGGAATTAAGAATACAAGATTTGAATTTCAGCTACAATATAATAATGTTAAAGGACAGATATATTTTCAATATTTTTCAGGCTTTTGTATTGGTGGTTTGGTGTGGCAACCTAAGATAAAATAGAATAGGGAGCTTGGGATGATGCAGTTTGCCATTGCCTTCTGGCAATCATATAAAGTCTGAAAATCAAACTTCATGAATTATGAATTATTTAATTATGTTGGAATGAAATTATGGATACATTTGTGGAAAAGGTCTATTCATGTGGAACCATTTGAATAATTTGCTTTGTGTGCTATTGTAAAGCACAGCATGACCACCACACTTATAAGTATGTGAAGTTGCTTTCAAGTTCCTGCCTTGCCAACGTGTTTGTTTTATTTGGTCAGGTTCTACCACATGGATTCTTTAAACATGATAATGAATCATTGTTCCTATAGAGGTAGTCTTTATTGTCCCTGTGGGTAGAATTTCTCTCCTGTATTTGACCTATCTGTAGAAGCAGTGGGCAGCCATTGGTGCCTTGATGCCTTGGCCGATTGCAACAGGAGTTTTAACCTAACCTAATCATTCTGAGATTTCCCAACATGCATTGCTTATTCTTCTGGACTTTTTCTATATTTCTCTTATTCTTTTCTAACCGTTGCAGGTGCCAAGCTGTCCCATGAGGTTGATGCAGGGGATCGTGGTCCAATGGAACGCTTAAGTTTAATGTTTACCTCTTTAACAAAGTCCTCAAGGAACCGTAAGTTATTTAAAAAAAACTTAAATTTTGCAGTAAAGTCTAATCTCGAATGAGACCAATGATCATATCTTATTGGTTTCATTCATTTAATTTCAGTTCTAAAAGTCAATGCTGTCTATTCCATTTTTCTACTCACCCATGTTGTTGTCTGTAACAAGACACAGTGCTCTGAGCTGAATGATTGGCAAAGACAAGGAACATGACTGAATGATGTTCCTTGTCTTTCGTGAAACACCTGTTCCACAATACTTGACAATACAGAGAGTATTGTATACAGTGTGAGACATTTTAGTTTTACTTCCTGCTGGCAGTTCCCTATTTTCTGTTTCTGTCATTTTTAGGACAATAGTTCCTAGGCTAAAATCCAGGCTTTGTAGAACATTGGCTTATTTCAAGCCAAAAAAGCATAATATGATACACAATTGCGGGGATAACAAAGTTTAACACAACACAGTATGTGTCAACGATTGTATGAAAAAACAGTACAGTCAGTTTCAAAGCCAATTTCAAAGAGCATAGGCCTAATTGAATTTAACTCGCCCAACCTCCTTTACTGTTGAATGATATTTGTACATTTTACAATGAATTAGGAGATGAAAGAGAGTTGCCCTTCGTCTGTCAGCCCACCCCTGCCCCAGCAGTGCCCTCAGACCAGGCCCAAGAGCACACCGGCAGCCAGTTCTTCTTTGAGTATCTAGTAGTAGTCAGTCTACGGTATAGAAATGGCTCCTACGAACCGCAAATCACCTACCAGTTTCCAAAGGTTGGTTACATAGTCAAATTAATTGAAATTGTACATACATTTGTGCTTACTTTATGTGTGTGCTTATCGTTACACTACATATAAAGCTGTACTGACAAAATACACACAGTACATCCAGAATCTCTTCTCAGAACGTTTACAACCTTTAATGTGCAGCCATAGAATACATTCAATTGATGTGTGTGGTTTTGCAGCAAGCAGACCTGGGTCACTCTCAAAGAGAGGAAGAGGAGAAGTCATTGAAAGCCATTACACTATTCTGTTTCCCAGAGGGAGTCAACTGGGCCCCACTCACAGAATACCCCAGGTACACACACCGGATTATTCTGTTATAGTTCTATAGTTAGTTTTTTTAAACTGGCACTTGTGTGTGTCGTGTTTCTCAAACCGGCGTCCACACCACAGAGCCCCAAGAGTCCATCGCATGTCTCCAGGGGGCTCACGAAAAATTCTTGACGAAAGGCCCAAACATATTTATGCCGTTTTTATTTATTTATTGTTATTTTTATATTTATATATGAGTTGGCCAATTCACCATTTTAAAATAAAAAGGCAAGTCTCATGCCAGACATAGTAATCCACTAGAATTTGTATGATTAGTTCATGAAAATTATTTTATACAATTATAAAATTTATTATTTTGCAGGTAAAACATTTTTGATTTATAGACTGAACCAAGTTGGTAACATTTCCAGTATTTGAGGATAAATAAATAGATTAAATGTATTTTTCTCTCTACTCTCTCCTGCTGCCTAGTGAGACCTTCTCTTTTGTGCTGACAGAAATAGATGGCAGTAGGAGGAATGGCTACTGCAGACGGTTATTGGTGAGTAAATGTGAGACACGTGTCCAAAATGTCTCTTTTTTATGAGTAAACATCATAACCTACTGCGCATATCTGAAGGTTTTGTTTCTCAAAATGCTGTCTGTTGTGTTGAATACCTGCAGCCTTATGGCAAAGGGGCACGCCCTCCAGAGGCCTATTGCATCATAAGCAAAGTGGCTTGTTTTGGACTATTTTCAAAGGTGAGATACATCGCAAATGATGCACACTCTAAATGTTCAATTTTACAATTTTCTCATGTTATTCCATCAGCTGTACAATAATCTACTGTACGCAAGAGAGTCCCTTTGGATTTTTCTTCTCTTTTTTTGGGATTTTTTTATGTATTTTTTTGCTGAAACCACATTTCTTGTTGACATACTCATTGTTTAGGGAAGTTACATCCTCCATCTCATAATAACTTCGATAACTGTTTCCAGATCTTTGATGAAGTAGAGAAGCGCAGACAGAAGTCTATGGCAATGATCTACCCTTTCATGCAAAGTCTACGGGAGGCCCCCTTTCCTGCGCCTGGAAAAACAGTGAAAATCAAGAGCTTCATTCCCGAGTCGGGCACCGAGGTAACGCCTCAGATATACCTGTATACCTCCACCACATACCACAGCCACACTGTGCAGAAGATACTGTAAACGTGTACACACACACATACACTGACATAGTTGTACAATACCATAAAAGACACACTGCAGTCTTAGCTGTGTGTGTGTGTAGATCATCAGTCTGACCCGGCCCAGTGAGTCGTGGTTGGAGCATGTGGACTTCCGGACACTGTTCCGCCGCCTGTCTGACCAGGAGGTGCTTCAGGTGTTCGCCTCCACAGCGATGGAGCGACGCGTCATCTTCGTAGCGGATGAACTCAGGTGTGCCTATTATACGGTACAAGGGAAGGTTTGGGTTTGTTTGTTTATCTGCACATTTAAGCTGCATGGGATAATGTGGAAAATTGGCGGCAACTCTGGACACAAGATGCCCCTTTACTCTTGCATTCAGCAGACATTTATTTTTTCCCCTTTTATTTGAATATTTATTCTTTAAAGTGAGAGGGTGAGAAATCACCATGAGACACAACCGAACAGACAGATAATTACATTTAATTAATTAAAAAAAAATATTTCAACAATATCAAGGCTCCTCACAATCAGAATCATAAAGAACAAAACTAATAAAAATAAATGACAGTGAGTGAGACAAAACATTACAGCATAACATACAACATACATGCAGCATAATCAACATAAATGGCCCATTGTGCTTCCCTTGACACTTGTATTAGCTTTGTTTATACATTCACTTGAAAAAAAACAACCGGTACCATTCATGCTATATGTGACTCAAATTCTCTACCTACTCTTGATATACACTGCTAAAAAAAAAATCAACTTCAGGGATATCACTCTGTTCAGTTAGGAAGCATAAGCGATTGTAAATCAATGTCATCTATTTTGGTGCAAATGAAAGTGACAACAGGTGCACTGAAGAGGAAATAACAAGACAAACCCCAAAAAGGAAATGGTTTTGCAGGTTTTGCACAGACAATTGCTCTCTCCTTATCCTTCCCTGACTGATTCTTCTCTAGTTTTGTGTTTTGTTAGTGTCTTTGTCACTACTGGTAGCATGAGGCAGTACCTGCAGCCCATTCAGGTTGAACAGGCAGTCCAGCTGCACCAGGATGGAGGGCATGAGGGCTCGACGTCCTCTAGTGGGACCTATGCTGTGGCATTTGCCAGAGAACACCAGAATTGGCAGGTCCGCCAATTGGCACCCTGTTCTCTTCACAGATGAGAGCAGGTTCACACTGAGCACATGTGACAGAAGTGAAAGACAATTACAATTACAATTACAATTAGGTCATTTAGCAGACGCTTTTATCCAAAGCGACTTACAATTACATGGTGCTATTACATGGAACAGATAGGGGTTAGGCATCTTGCTCAAGGATGCTCACAGGTAGGCCAACTCTGGGGATCAGCTGAGACATCAACACAGACCACTACACTATCTTGAACGTGGGGAGCATTATGCTGCCTTCAACATCATCCAGCATGACCAGTTTGGTGGTGGGTTAGTGATGGTCTAGGGAGGCATATCCTTTGAGGGTTGCACAGACCTCCACGTGCTAGCCAATAGTACCCTGACTGTTATTCGGTACCGGGAGGAAATCTTCAGACCCAGCTGGTGCAGTGGGCCCTGGGTTCCTCCTGGTGCAGGACAATGCCCAGCCTCATGTGGCCAGAGTGTGTAGGCAGTTCCTGGATGATGAAGGCATTGATGCCATTGACTGGACCTCACGTTTCCCAGACCTGAATCCAATTGGGATTCAGGAATTGGGACGTTATGTATTGGTGCATCCGACATCGCCAAGTTGCGCCGCAGACTGTCCAGGAGCTCACTGATCCCCTGATCCAGGTCCGGGGGGAGATCCCCCAGCACACCATCCGCCGTCTCATCAGAAGCATGCCCAGACGTTGTCGGGAGTGCATACAGGCACGTCGGGGCCATACACACTACTGAGTCACATCATGAGTTGGAACAACATCATAAGTTGGAACAACTTGTGATTTCAGTTGTTTACTTTGATTTTCGGTTTGAATCCAGCCCTCAATCGGTTGGTTTCCATTGACCGTTGTTACGTAATTTTGTTCTCAACGGATAACACAATGTACAGTAAATGTTCTGATCTTTCATATATTTCGCTCATCGAGACCCGATGTGTGGTTTCAGTGTTCCCTTAGTTCATTTGAGCAGTGTATTTCTCCCACATTTTAACAGTTTTCCACGAACTTTATACGTTAGCTGCTCAATTTCTATAACATTGTTTTTCCTTTTACTGTTATAGCTGTAGTTGCAGGAAACGTTTGTTACAGGAAACTTTAAGCTTCGCATTGTGAGGTAGAGATACGTCTGCTGCAATAGTAGTAGTCTTCCTGGTAAACCACATAACTTCCTGTGCTCATACTGGCAAATGTCAATAACAATAATCACACAATTAAAATGTAATATTTTTTTTTACCATACTGCTGGGCATAACCTATGTCTGCTGGGCATAACGTTGTATGTATGAATGCTATGTATTGTACTAGTATGTACTCAAAATGAGGATTGTAGATGATAACATGATCTGTGTGTATCCGTCTCCAGTACTCTATCACAGGTCATCAATGCTGTTGCTGCGCTGCTAAATCCGTTCACATGGCAACACACCTTCATCTCAATTGTGCCCACAGTGCTGGTTGATGTTGTTATGGCGCCCACGCCGTACTTACTGGGAGTCCAGCGGTACATGCTGGATCAAGTTGTGGATCAGAGTGATGTGAGTCTAAATGTGTAAAAAGCTGTGAAGTAAAACTTAGTCAAGCTGCGTATTTAGGGTGAGGAAGACTCCAGTGATGAGCTGCCAGTGTGTTTGTGTGTTCGGTGAGGAATGTCTTTTTCATGTTTTTTAGATTAGATTAAACCAGGATGAGACTAGACTAGACTAAGCCTTCAGGTTGTGGGTGGTGAGCCCACAACAAGCACCGGTACCATCAGCTCTTCTACTTGTCGTGGAAATTCATATATTACCTTAGTGAGGAAGTCCACAAAATGAGCTACCGACAACTCTGTCTCTTTAACAGTTTATTACTTATTAACTATGAGGAAAACAACAGAGTACTACTTTAAAGAAACACAGCTGGACCAGACAACAACCACCTAAGGCAGTCCTTTACATCTGGCCCAGAACACATACACGAAACAACACTTCCCCCCTTCGGTGCTGTAAGGGTGTGGGTCCCAGTTACAACAGGTCCCTCTTCAGCCTTGAGATATGATGCACGAACACGAAGGGGATAACAGGGGATAACTACAAGAACCTAATCTCCCAGTCCAGCCTAAACACCAAACCATTACAGAGAGACCCAAGTATTTCTATCAGGATAACAAACACCCCAATAACATGTTGAAGGGGGAGAAGACAATTTCTTGCCACCACACTACTCACAAGGTTTTATGAGTTCTTTGAGAACCTTTCTTAAAGGTTTCAATTACTTTGCTACAACTGCCCCTACCAGGGATCACATCAATTGACAAGTACTTTTGGCACCCAAGTATTATTTGTTATTACACTATATTTGGGGGATGTTTAGCATCTTGCCCAAATAATAATAAAACCACATAATGTCAAATTTGATAAAAAAAAATCATCAGTACCTTTTGTAGCGACCTCTTGCTTATCAAAAAAAGTCCACTACGGTCGGTGGTCCTGATGTTTGATTCTATTTATGACGCGTGTAATATGTAAGCCAATGTCCAACATTGCAAGTAAGGTTTATTTGTATCTCATGCAATTTCT
>JAOEHI010003517.1:0-10710 GCA_025447815.1 Percopsis transmontana
GGTAGACTAGCTCTGTCTTTTCAAGGTTGAGCTTGAGGTGATGTGAAGACATCCAAGCACTGATGTCAGCGAGACAATTAGAGATACTGGTTGAGATCTGCGTGTCAGATGGGGGGAATGAGAGGTAGAGTTGGGTGTCGTCGGCACAGCAGTGGAAGGAGAATCTATCTGTGAGAAGAGATTACAGAGCTCTGGTGTATAGTGAGAAGAGTAGGGGTCCCAGCACAGATCCTTGTGGAACCCCAGTGGTGAGCGGGCAGGGTTTGGACAGGTGTCCATTTCAGAGGACTCGGTAGGAGCGATCTGTTAGATAGGACTCAAACCAGGAGAGCGCTGAGTAGGTAATGCCCAATTCAGCAAGGGTCAATAGAAGGACCTGATGGTTTACCGTGTCGAGTGCTGCAGATAGGTCTAGGAGAATGAGGACTGAGGAGATGGAGGAGGCTTTAGCAGTGTGCAGGGCTTCTGTCACCGTGAGAATAGCGGTTTCAGTGGAGTGAGCAGCCTTGAACCCAGATTGGTGAGGGTCCAGGAGGTTGTGTTGAGAGAGGTAGGTAGGTAGACAGTTGGTCAGAGACTACGCGTTCGAGTATTTTGAATAGGAAAGGAAGGAGAGATACCGGTCTGTAGTTCTGAGCTGCAGATGCGTCCAGGGATGGTTTCTTAAGTAGCGGTCTGACTCTAGCCGTTTTAAAGGCAGCCGGGACTGAGCCTGTGGTCAGGAAGGAATTTATCAGGAAGGTGAGGAATGGTAGGATGTCATTTGAGATGGCTTGGAGAAGAGATGTAGGGATAGGGTAGAGTGGGCAGGTAGTGGCCCAGTTGGATCAAATCAGTGTTTTGATATCTTCTGTGGAGAGGGCAGAGAAATTGTTTAAATTATTGACAGGCAGTGTGGAAATAGAGAGAGATACAAAGGATTGGCTAATGTCGTTCCCTTTCTTTGAAAAGAAGGTTACAAAATCATCAGCTGACAGGGAGGAGGGAGGAGGAGGGGCAGGCGGTGTGAGCAGGGAGAAAAATATAGAGACAGTTTCCTAGGGTTGGCGGCGGTGGTGTGGATTTTTTGTCGATAGAAGGTGGCTTTGGCTACAGAAATTGAATTCAGACGCGTTGTGTTGCTGCCTTCCTCAGATGAGTCCCGTAGGAAGACTCACTTAGTCGTTGTGCCTCCGCTGTCTTCCTGATCACGCTGGCGCCTACAGCTGGCGCTATACAGTTAGCAGCTAGCTAAATAGCGCTATAATGCTAAGCCAACTGAAACTGGATTTAAATGGCTGGCTAATGGCTGCACTTAGCAAGGAATTTTCACAAATTCACAAGCAAAACAACCTAGATAACAGTGCAATCTACTTATTTCCTACCGAATATTAAAGGCTACTTACAGGCTTAGAGGACAAACAGCTTCAACTGGCAGGCAGACAGCCTGAGTAGTTTTTACCGATAAAATAGGAAAGTATAGCCTATATCTACACACACATGCACGCACACACACAACCATATTGCGGCTTGTCTGGTAATGTAGTGAGTGCCATTGCATTTGGATGTAAATAATTGAACAGAGTGATCTCACCTACTGTGAGCAGGCCATATAATTCATGAGCTTTAAAGAGTCATTTCTGACAGCACTCAGGCCAGGCCTAAACACGAGGACAGACCCCTGCTGCTGGAAAACTAGACCAGCTGAATACTGGGCAACATATTGGAATGTAATGTAACATGTATGTACATAAGTGAGTTATGTATTGTCCAAGGGCACTACAACCGCTCAGAATCGCTTTTTGTTTGCTACTGTAAGATTTCTTGAGATATGGGATTCAAACTCTGCTTCAGCAACACAGATTGTGTAATTTTACACAATTCTATGTGTATATGTGCAAATGATAGTGAATAAGAGTGATAAGGGCTAGCTTCTGCTATAGGGCTGTGTGATCCAAATTCATTTGTGTAACTTGGCTTGTAAGCCAGCTAGCATGCTAGCATGCTAGCTTGCTATGTTTCCCACCATTCCTCCACTGGTTGCCTTTCACACAGTGTTTGGTTCCCTGCTTACAGGTCAGTCTTCCCCAGCTGCCGCGAGCCCTCCGGCGACTCCCCATTGGTCAGCAGCGACCCCAAGGAGGACCACACCTACAGCACCGCCCAATCAGACGAGGGCAGCGACTCCAGTCCGCCCGGTAACGGGGGCAGCGACACGGACGAGGACGACAAGAGCAAGATCAAAAAGGAGCCGCGGGATTGGCCCATAGAAATAGACCCCGCCCTCCAGCTAAAGAAACGTCATCACTTCCTGAAAACCAAGCTGCTGCTGGCTAGTGACTCACTTCCCCTGAAGAAGCGACGCACGGAGAAGCCGCCAGAGAGCGATGAGGACGAGGAGATGAAGGAGGCGGCTGGGTCCTTGCTGCACCTGGCCGGGGTTAGGGCTTGTCTAAACAATATCACCAACCGGACCTCTAAAGGCCAGAAGGAGCCCTCCAAAACAGAGTCGTCATGCTCGTCGTGAGAAGCTCCAGCAAGTAAGGATGGCCTCTAATGGCAGTTGGAAGGATGGAACTGTTGGAAGCATCACTTTAAATAGCGAATCTACGATTTATTTTTTCAGGACATCAGGTGAATTCCGAATGATTTGTTGCAATATCAAACAATCACTTCCTTTTGCTATTGTTAATGTATGTATTTTCAAGGGTCCGTTTATTTTTTTCTGTTCTTCTGAATTTATATGGAAAACAAGTTGTCTTGTTTTGTTAAAAGGAGACTAAAGCCATAATGTGTAAGCCTTTTTCTGAACTTTGGTGGTTTCTTTGGTGGTTTCTTTTGATTAAAGATAAAGAACGCAAAGTCAGTTTAAAAATGGCAATCTCTGCGTTATCAGCACTAAGATGTTCTAAACCACCATTACTGCTAAGATTGTAAAGTATATTCATTTAACAACACTCTACAGCTTGCGTGATGCTATGCATTTCTGTAGCCTTTACTCACACAATTCCAGTCGCATATTTGGCTTTTCACTGCCCTTATTGTTTCTTCCACAATTAAGTCAATTTTGTACTTTTGTACAATAGCTATGCTCCTCAGTTTGTGTCTGGAATTGCCCTTGTGAAACCTTGTTGTTTTGGCACTAGAGCACAATCCAGGAGTTACCTTTAAACCCTTGAATCTATGGCTGCTTCAAATCAATCCAAATCACACTCTGGCATTCAGCAGGAAATAATCAAAGAAGCGGATTAATCTGGTTTAATATCGTTTAATTTTAATCTAGTCTTTAATTCCTATTTTCTATCCAGAAGGGAAATAAATTGTACATTGAACACTACAACATTTAGATTCTTAAATTAACTTGAGACTGACCAAGACCAAGCAAAGCTTCCCACCCGCTCATTAGATGCATTTGAACAGACAGTCAATAGAGGTTGAAAAAATAGAAACCTTTCAGGTTCATTGAAATGAAAAGGAATATTCTATCCCGGGTGCCAGCACATAGACGTCATATTGAGGTAGATATTAGCTATAGAGTTGAAGGATTACAAAAATAACAAAATTGCTTTAAATCAGTATTGGTGTCAACAAAGTCCAAATCTGTTGCCAATTAAGGTTACATTTATGGCTATTATAATTATCTGCCACATCATTTTACAGTATTAGCAAAGCTGGTTTAAGCTCTCTCAGACATTCTATGGCTGTGCAAAGTGAAGGGCTCTTTGCCAAAGTTGCACCATTATCTCCTTGCATGATAGTCTTTTAAAATGCCAAACCATGATCTTTGCTGCCATATACTTAATTTAACCCAGTCAGTTGTTGAAATGGGTTTCAATATAACACGTTTCAGAGAGGCAAAGTTGGGACAAGGTGGACAAAGTGATACTCATGCTAGCATACCATGTATTTTTACCTCATCTGTCCCTGGTGCTTTAAATGACTGTACTGACCAGCACAAAAGCATTCATGTGATGTGGATAAAGTAAAGGTAAGCTGTTGGTACCTCAATGATATCTTATTGAGTTGCATCAACAACCTACAAGATAGCCAACATTACTCTCCACTGCATCAACTCTAAAAAAGCAATGAAACACACAATGAAAATTTAGATAAATTGATAACCTCGGTACTATGGTCAAAAGCACGCTATGAAACCTGACAATTCAGTTCTTTGTGACTTTTTATTTTTATTTTATTTGTTTGTTTTCCCCAGGACGTAATAAAGCAATTTCACCCAGTCAGGATAACAGCTAGACCTTCAGAACTTACTTTAAGCAATGTAGCCAGCAGGATTTTTCCAAATCGTGTTGCATGGTTTCTGTAAAGAAAATTATAAAAAATAAATAAAAAGTTTTATATTCTGATGAAAAAAGTTCATGTAAGGTAAATAATGTATTTAGCATGGAGCATGAATTATTTTCATAAAATAAATAGAGATCCTAGTGGGAAAAAATGGTTCTGCCTCGAAGTGCATCCGAAGGCTCGTTGTTTGTCCACAAACGTATTTGATGTGTGTGTGTGTGTGTGTGTGTGTGTGTGTCTCATACCCACTCATCCTTGTGTTAAGTGTGGTTTGAAAAATGTTCTCCCATCAGGGATTTATTTGGGATGTTATGTAATATGAAAACCTAATCTTTTGACTGGGGATGAATTGGATAATTTGACAGTGCTTCTAGGATCTCTGCCCTCTTACCAGCTGAACTATCTAGTAATGGCCATGCTTGAAAGAATATGCCAACTGCTTAGAATAGTCGTTTAGCCTGACTTACCACCTTAACCCATGTGTGGGGACATTTGTTCAGGTTACAGTTAAAGACACACTCCTTGATTTGGGAATTGCCCTAGTGGTTAAAACCAGTGTTACAAAAACCTTACTATTTTGGTTGAAA
Organism: Percopsis transmontana; assembly: GCA_025447815.1. Lineage (NCBI taxonomy): Eukaryota > Metazoa > Chordata > Actinopteri > Percopsiformes > Percopsidae > Percopsis > Percopsis transmontana. Next base: position 4,869 of record JAOEHI010003517.1, read on the forward strand.
CTTAGCACATGGCCCTCCCGCAACAGAGTGCTTTCTGGCTGGCACTTCCCTCTACTCCTCTTAGACTCAAACTTTGATCTACCCCTCCCCCTACAGCTTGTGATTTAAGCATAAGCAGTGAGCTGGGGCTGAAGTCACCTTTAAGTCAGACTATGGATGCCTCTGTCCTTCTCCAGTATGATTTAGGTGCCAACACCCGGGTCCACGCCTTGTCAAGAATGTCCACACCCACTCTATCTCGGCCTGTTGTTCCCAGCTTTTTATTTAGAGCCATCCACAGTTTACCATGGTGTTGTTTCTTACTGGTGTCACTCACTCTGCTATTGTTTCATTTTCCTTTCTACTTCATGTGTGTTTGTGTTATTTCGGTTATAAATATGAAACACATATAGTACTCCTATTGTACCTTGACACCCACATGAATGCTACTGCTACTATTGATCCTTTTGCCAGATTGTTAATCTGTGTACGTTCAGTGCCAAAGCCTGTAATGACTTTATGTTCCAATAGACGCATACTTGACCTGTACTGTATTTCAGACTGCCAGTAAGTTGTAGCATGTCTAATGTGTAATATACATAAACTGTGTATCTGCCCCACAATACTTCCACTATGTTGTTTTATCAGAATATTGGTACTACAATATTCATGTTATATTACATTTTTTTATATGATTGCTGGACTAGGATGAGTTGTGTGAAGACAAAATGGAACGTTTTCAAAATCAACGACATTTCCTATTTTGAAAAGCAATTTCAAACTTTTGGTACTCAAACAAGTTTTAAGAAAATGATTAAATCTAAATTAAAGGGACACCTTGTGGTTGAATCCAGTATTACCCAAACGTTGTGTGTGAAACTAGGATCACTGTTTTCTGAACATCTTTCCTGAGGGAAGTATAACAGAATCGAGGAGTGTGACTTTATAGTAAAATGTGTGCTATTTGGTTGGCTCAAAGATTGACAGGCCCAGTATAATATAAGCACAGTTAAGAACTTATTTTCTTGACAATTTTCCACAGCTTTTCTATTTGAAGCATTCGAGATTTGCACAATGCTAATGGTACTTCCTCCAATTTACAATTGAGTCGCTGTGCTTCCCTAAACCTAACTGCTTGCTTGGTATTTTTTGGTCTTCCACATACACGATTTACAATACTTCCTAGTGTTTAAAATGTTCACAGTCGGGAGTACACTTAAGACTGGTAACGGTCAGATGTCCATTTTAGTTGTGGCACATTTAGCTCTTATTGATTCACTTCCGCCTTTGTTGAAGAGGTTTTCAGAAGCTAAAGATGTTGAGCAATGGATTAGAAAAGGTCTACAGTGCACTATGTATGTAATGCACAATTCGTGGCCATTTTCCTTTAAGCCCAATATTGTTTTTTATTTTATATTACACTGACTGATCTTTGTTAAGCGGACCTTTAGTGTTTGGAAAGGTTTTCCAGTGGATTAAAGCATGTAATGTTTTGTAAAACTGTCCTGTCATTTCTGGTGTCCTTTTCCAAAGGCTGTTGTCTTGCTGACATGACCTTTCACCTTCTCTTGATGTGATACCATATTGCCAAAGACAAACAACCCTCGTCAATGACTGTAAATATCTAACCCTAACCTACTGTTTATTACTATAAAGTATGTATGGATTTTCCCTTTTGGTTTGGATTTTGGAGGACAAAAATACCCAACCATAAAGTTTGTGTGCTGTATTGTCTTCCAGTTGCAATAAAAACGAAACGTGTGGTCTCTCTCCTCATTCTCTGCTTCGTGACTTTAAAGGGTCCATCAGCACTAGATCGCTTTTGTGAGCTACTGAACATGGTTCATATAGTGAGGAACATTGGTTGATGTAGTCATGTTCCAAATGTATTCATGCCTTCCATTCTCAAGCAGAAATGTGTGACTTGGAAAACCAATATCACACGAGAGGGAATGCAGATTATGATTTTTGTCATTTATTTTTCGTATACATCTATTTTGTTGTATCATAGACTCCACATGTATCTGCACGTTGGCATTTATTGTGCAGCCAGTGAAATATTAATCTGTTAAAAACAGCTTGAAATAACTATAAAAATGTTTGAATATTCAATCAAATGTGAGCAATATGTGATGATCCAAGCTACAACAACACAGAAATCTGATCTCTCTACACCAGCCTGAATCAATTTACTTCACTGTACTACATGTTGCATGCCCATACTGTAGATGATTTAGAGACAGTAGTTAGCTTAGGGTTTCTTTGGAGCTTGAAAGAGACCAGAAAAGACACATGCTCAAGTCCATCACTAGAAGCACCAGAGCCTGGCCCATTGTACTGTGAGGAGTCACAAGTAAGTAGTTACACTGCTCATAACTCAGATGTTATCCCAAACTCTCACACATATAGTGGTTGTACTATTACAGAAGCTAGCACTGAACTTACATTGTGCGATGCATCAGTAAACTAACCAACATCTGAAGTACGACCGTTTCCCAAAACTGTTGTACCTTGTTGGTACCACAATGGTTTGAACCATGTTAGTTTGAACAAACGTAACTAAAAACTCAAACTTTGTCATATTATGCCTAAATATGACAGTTGTGATTGATATTTAAGTATACATCTATTATATCTAGGTTATTTATATTGTATTCATATAACAACAACAATAATAATAATAATAATAATAATAATAATATGATGCCCTTTTTGTAGAAGAACAGGTTAGAATACAGTTAGTGAAAAAGGGTTTGTGTAAATATGTTTTTAAACACTATTCATACACTATTCATACTTTAAATACATATTAATTCCTGGCCTGACAGGTTAGTGGCTCAGTTTTATAGATGGGTACACGATGCCCTACCATGGTCGACGTAATATTACAATTAGATCATTTAGCAGACGCTTTTATCCAAAGCCACTTACAATTACATGCTGCTATTACATGGAGCAGGTAGGGGTTAGGCATCTTGCTCAAGGATGCTTACAGGTAGGGCCAACTCTGGGGCTCGAACCCACGATCTACCGGCTGGGAGTCCATTTACATTTACATTTACAGCATTTAGCAGACGCTTTTATCCAAAGCGACTTACAATCAGTCCATTTGTCAACAGTTGAACTGGTTAAACACCAGTTTTTGCAAGCAGATAACATTCTCCAAAAATTAGCACAGAATCATTTAACAAGGTTACTTCACCTATGCATTTGTAGAACATTACTCGAGAGTTATCATTCGCTCCTCAAAACAGTCAATAATTGCAATAGTCAAAAGTTATCATTCACTTTTCAAACAGCCAATAAGTGTTAACTGCAAAGTGCTTAATATTCGTAGAGCTGATCTAACAGAGTAGAGTTTTATGGAGGAAATGAGTGTAGAATAAGTATTGTTATAGTGGGATTAGTGCTATGAGGTGGAAAGATCAGTGGCCGAGGTACCGAGATGGATTTTGAAGAGGTGGGTTTTCAGTCTCTTGCAGAAGATCGGTAGTGATTCTGCTGTTCTGACAGCTGCAGGAAGCTCATTCCACTATTGCGGCACCAGGACAGAGAAGGGTCTGGACTGAGCTGCACAATTCTTACGCACTGATCGTAACGACGGAGGTGCCAGCCTGCCAGCCGAGGTGGTAGATCTTACTGCTCTGGCTGGGGCCTGGAATCTTACCATTGCTTGGAGGTAGAGCGGGGCAGTTCCTTTTGCTGCCTTGTAGGCCAGCACTAATGTCTTGAATTGGATGTGGGCTGAGACGGGGAGCCAGTGAAGGTTACGTGGGTGAACTAGACTACTAGACGTGCTGCTACATTTTGGATTCGTTGTAAGGGTCTGGTAGCAGATGCCGGTAACCCGGCGAGTAGAGAGTTGCAGTAGTCTAGGCGTGAGATTACTACAGCTTGGACTAGGAGCTGTGCCGCTTTGTTTGTGAGGAACGGCCATATCCTTCTGATGTTGTAGAGGGAGAATCTGCAGGCTCGAGTCGTTGTGGCTATGTTGGGTGCACAGGACAGTTGGTTGTCCAGGACAACTCCGAGGCTCTCCGAGGCTCTGCACTTGGACAGGAGGACACTGAGTGTTCTCAAGGGTAATGGACAGGTCCATTTGGGGGCAGTTCTTTGCCAGGAGGTAGAGTAGCTCTGTCTTTTCAAAGTTGAGCTTGAGGTGATGTGAACACATCCACCTAGACCACTAGACTAACCTGCCCACCTGCCCACCAGACACCATTACACATTTACCTGCCTTGAACAACAGATTTTACTACGTCTGTACGTCGTTTTCAGCACTAGTTGCTCTCACTTGTTTTTCATATACGTTGTTCACCACAATACTTTGGAAACACATTATTTTAATATGGTTCAATAGACTAAATTAATAATTGAAATGTAGATTTCTTGTTTAAATAGGATTGCAAATGAAGCCTACTTGATTATTATTTTTGATAGGATGGGCAAAGCTTAATCTAGGGTGGGCAATGCCCACCTCTTCCCCCCCCTGTCACCGGCCCTGTTTGTACAGCAAGATGATTGAACATTCCCTGCCGACTCACATTAAGCTACCCTCTTTCAACTGCATCTTCCTCATCACCTTGTCTTCCTCGTCACCAGGAACTAGGCTTCTAACTGCAGCTCCAGAGCTGTAGCTCCAACCACACAACCTAACGACAGTGTTTGCAAACGTTCATTGGAGCTATGGTCGCTTAGCGATGGCCGCTTAGCGCACCATGTAAGTTACCAACATAGTTACCTCCTTGCTAACGTACCCTGGTTAGCTGTATGCCAATCACTCTCCGTATCTCCTCTCTCTCTCTCTCCAACATGCTGCACACATGCTGCACACCACACCCTGGGACAACTCAGTTGCTATGCAACAGCAGTAAAATAGGGCTAGCAAGTGTTTGCTAATCCAGCCCTTGTAGCAGCACCGGGCTGGTGCTGTGCGCTGCATGTACTTTGCATCCTTACCTTGCCTGTGTCCTCTGCCCTCTGTTCCCAGATAGCTGTCATGCTCTAACCTGGTAGCAGAAGAACTGCCTCAAAGGTCATTATTTTAGTCTCATTGTTTTGTATTTGTGAAACAAAATGCATTTTGTGTGTATCGGGGAACTATACGAAGAATAATCGAATCAGTTTGTAGTTTTCTGCCTCCCAGAGGCACCTGATTGGTCACAGGTCACTGCCATTCTCTCCGGGGACTCCCGTCGCATAGCAGTAGCTGCTACTGGTTGCCAAGGAAACAAACACCATCTGCCCATTATTCTGGATTATTTCATAGTTTTACATCTTTATCCAATAAGATCAAAAACCAAAACCAATCAAACAACACACTTTGACCCATATTTGTGTGACTGCAACTTGTTTAGAATTGACAATACTTTGAAACCTCAAACACATCTGACATAAAACCACCATGAAAAGAGTTTTACAAGCATTACGTTCATAGCTTCATAATATGATGTCGTGCAGTGTACTTTTCTCTCTCTAAATAAGCACATATCCCACACATGCCAAAATGAACACATTAACCTAACCCTTTAGCGTGGCTAAGGCTAATGGAGATCATCCTCCCTGCCTTATCTGCCCTTGATCCGAGGAGGACCAAGGAGCAGGCCTGCTATCCCCTGGCCCAGGCATGGACCCCTGGCCCAGGCATGGACCCCTGGCCCAGGCATGGACCCCTGGCCCAGGCATGGACCCCTGGCCCAGCTGATTAGCTCACTACTTAGTACTACCCAGTGTTAATTTCGTTGATGAAGACTATAACGAAAAATATTCGTCAACAAACCTTTTTGACAGACAAAAACTAAATAAAAACTAAATAAAAAGTCTGATATGATGACGAAGACTGTGACGAAATATAACTGACACT
>JAOEHI010003518.1:0-10709 GCA_025447815.1 Percopsis transmontana
GTGTGTGTGTGTGTGTGTGTGTGTGTGTGTGTGTGTGTGTGCGTGCGTGCGTGCGTGTGTGTGTGTGTGTGTGTGTGGTGTGGCATGCAAGGTCATCTAATCCCGGGGCCTTCAGACACCGTTATTGACACACACACTAGAGATATACATTTCCAAGGTCACATCCTAGGCATGCTGCATGCATCTCATATAAATCCTTGATCTCTCTCTCTCTCTTTCTCTCTCTCTCTGTCTCTCTCTCTTTCTCTCTCTCTCTGTCTCTCTCTCTCTCTCTGTCTCTGTCTCTGCCTCTCTCTCTCTCTCTCTTTCTGTCTCTCTCTGTCTCTCTCTCTCTGTGTCTCTCTCTGTCTCTCTCTCTCTGTCTCTGTCGCTCTGTCTCTGTGTCTCTCTAGAAGTGATGTGCTCCACTGCCCTCTTCCTCTGCATTCCTCTCTCCTCCTCTGTCTCTCTCTCACACACACACACACACACACACAGGAGATGTGTCCGTTGTTCTGACCTCTCTCTCTCTCTCTCCTGGGTTTGCTGGGTTTCTGCCCAACAGCCCCCCCCCCCCCAACCGACTCACTCACTCACTCTCTTTCCATCCCACTTTACACCCTTCCTCCTTTCTCCTCCCTTCCCTGGACTTCCAGGGTGTTGGCAGGGGTCCAGGGCCCTGCCTGGGGCTCCTAGCCCAGATCACACAGCCTCTCTCTGGGCAGCGTGCCCGCGGAGGGTGCCTGGAGGGCGGGGACCGCTGGAGGGGTGAGAGAGGTGTGTTTTCCTGTACTAGTCACTAGTAACACTCCCATGTTCTAGTCAACATAACCACTGTGTGTGTGCGCTTGAGGAAGAGAGATTGAGCATGTGTGCGAGTGCTTAAGACGTTTTAAAGCACTTTGTTTCTCAACTTTCGGTATCTTTTTTTTTGGGCAACTGGAACGAGACGGACAGTGACCACAGCCCAACACACCTGCACTCTGCCGCACGCAGAGCGCACCGACCCCCCTGCTGGTCACTAATGGTACACCTCTGCTGGACCGCAATGGCCTGGATCCAACCATTAATTATTATTGTATTCATGTTGTTGTTGTTGTTGTTCTGGATGTTATAAACTATTTCTGTTTTAATCTCATTTTAAAATATGACAATAGTTGTCATGAAGAAAAAATAGTAGGAGAGAGAGAGAGAGAGAGAGAGAGAGAGAGAGAGAGAGAGAGAGAGAGAGACTAAATGTGGCTGTGACTTGTGATATTCATTATGGGCTGTGTCACAAAAAATAGTAGGCCTAATGTTCCCGTTAGAAATGAAAAGACATTCACACCAGCGTTCCAAATGTCTCCTTTAACTGCCACTTCGTTTTAACTATACACGTTTTTCTACTCATCTCTTCCTCATTTCCCCCATTCCTATCCCTCCTTCTCCACTCTTCAATTTTTTTCTCGTGCCCATTCTCTCTGTCACCAGCATGTGTAAAACGCTGCTTAAAATTGTATTAGAGATACAGCGCCCTCTGTTGGTGCACGGGGAACGTGCAAAAAGGAAGGAAATTAGTACTTACAATCATTATCTACATAGTTGTTACAGGGTCATTAGTCTTTAACAGTTGAAATGACAACTGTAGAAGACAATGTTAATGCTAATCCCATAGCACCCTGTGTAGAATGATGTACAATCATAAATCAGAGTGTTGCTTTAACAGAAGTATTGCTATCAAGATAATCCCCAAATCTGTGGGCTTCTAGCCACCATAATAACCTTCCTTACCAAATAATTTGATCAGTGATTGATTTGTTTTGAAGGGTGCAAAAGCGCCGTGTGTGCGCATTTAAATCAATGCTGTCCGCCCTGACAACTGAATGATTTCTGTCGATCCTGTCTCAACACACACTCGCATGCACCAAGATAAAAGACAGGAATAAACTGAGAAAAGATTAACAAAAACAATAGATGTGTGAAAAATATAGACAAAGACTAAGACAAGAACACAGAATGAGAGACAAATGAAGAGAGACAGAGGGCTGGAGATCACAAACAGAATAGCGCGAATACATTTAATTTGATGCGCGCCCGTGTGTGTGTGTGTGTGTGTGTGTGTGTGTGTGTGTGTAGTTAATGCTTCTGTTTGGAGAGTGCCCACAGAAAAACATGCTCATTAATTATCTAGAGAGAGCACTTGAGCAACTGAATAATACGCACACACACACTAGTATATTTGTACAAACACAAGAAAATGTAAGTGTAAAAGTTTGCTTTGACATATGTGTTTGATGTGCAAAAATCGCAAAACACTGAAAGACATTCTGGGTACAAGACAAGCAGGCAGACAATTGCTTTTATATCACACTTCAACAATTTAAATACAAATTTAGAGAGAATAATTTAAACTGGTCCTCCCTCTGTCGATTCACTTACTTCAAAGTACGTTATTAATAATGTTTAATTCACAACACAGTTGCTACAAAACAGATCAGTAAAAGAGAATACTACAGATAGGAGCCCTGGTAAATTTCAATAATTCAACTGGACTCTTTCTCTCTATCCGCGTATGGGCCTTGTACAACAGCGGTGAACATTCTGGGTCTCTTCTGACGTGTCGCAGTAGCAGACAGTCACCAGCGTGAGGCAGCGTTTCATCTCCTCTGACAGATCTGATCTCACCCCTTCTGCACCGCTGCACCCTGCCTCTTTCCTCTAGTTTTCATGAGTGTAGACACCCCCCTCCCCATTACCATCTTAACACACACACATACACACGTTTGTGCCAAGAAAGTCTGTCTGCGTGTCGGTAGGGGTGTGTGTGTGCGCGTGTGTGTAGCTGCGTCCGCATGCGTGTTTGTATGTACATACACAGGACCACCCTGTTGACCTGCTCAACAGAGTCATTCATGACCCGGTAATATGATTGGCTGACCGTCAGGGGGGACTGATTTATTTGGAAGGGGCCGGACCAACATTCAACACCCCAAAGCTCACTGAGCCATCTCGGGTCACATGGGAGGAAGTGTTACAGCGGGTAGACACATTAGACATTCATACGCCATGTCCAACAACATTCAGGTGCCTGTAGACGCAGGCGTGTCGGTGTCGGATAATTAAACATACATTATATAACATGAATGAGCCCGGCTAGCTCAGTCGGTAGAGCATGAGACTCTTAATCTCAGGGTCGTGGGTTCGAGCCCCACGTTGGGCGCAATTCATTTTGAGCTCCACAACATTATTTATCATAAAACGTCTATGCAAAATTATTGAGAAGAGGGGAGAGTCCATAGACTAAAAATAAAGGGAAAATCAGGAAATAAAGACAAGTGACTGTAGGAGTGTTTTTGCTAGAAATGAAACGAGAGAGACAAGCTGAGGCCATTTCCAAATTCTGTCCTATCCTGTAGCAGTGGAATAGAATTTAGAATGCTAAATAGTTTGTGGCAGTTTGGTTAGTAACTGTTCTCCCCCACAGCTGGCTGGTGTATTTAGAAATGGTTTCAGGCCGTTCAAAGTGTCCATTAAACCACTTCTCCCATTAGTGTTCAACACTGGTAGTATATAACCAGTGACCACTGCCACTGACCGCACATGCACACGCACACACACACACACACAAAATCAGAAATGGACACACACTCAGTCAGGGCCTCTGCCAAAGCTATTCCCATGTCACCCCACCCTACTGCTCCAATGACATCACTGCATAGACCCAGTCCAGAAACACATAATTCTTAGTATACATTTATTATACATTTACTTCAGATAATAATGAGTAGATGCCAACACCAATGTTTAGGCTTCCAAAAAATACAATAAGTCTAAGTTTGAAGTTTGTTGAATATGTATTTATTACTCAATGAAAAAATTCAGTCAAGCATGGAATGCAATGGTTGATGAACAATTTCCTTAGTTAAAACAGGTAGTTAAATACAAGTGTATGGGATTAATGCTAACGGCTTCAGGACCCTACAAACCATCTTGGTCAATACCATCAAGTCCTATAGTTATTGAACAGAACAGATCACCCTGGAGTGTAGGGATTAAGCCTGGCATAAACTGTCCTGGACAAAATTCCCAAGATTGCAGTTTAGCATTTATAATTCAGGCACTTGGCGAATTGAGGAATCCTTCTCTTCACATAGAATACTCTGTGTGTGTGTGTGTGTGTCTGCATTAGTCATTAGGGCTTCCTCTGGTTTAGAATATCTAATGGCTCCAGCGCTAAAGATCTTACTTACTCTTAAAAACACACATGCACACGCATGTGCAACCGCACACACACACATTTTCAGTCTATTTCTAAGTATAGACAAGGCTCGGGAAACACAATTAGCACTATAAAAGCAGAGCCATTGATGATTAATGAAAAAGAAGTGAAATGAAGTTTAAATGAAAAATATGAATTAATATCAGATCATTTAACACATCTTGTTATAAAAAATGTTGATTACCTATATAAATAAGATTACAATTTAAATAATTTAAAAGAACAATCTTCACGAAAGAGAATTTGTATATGTTTTATAATGTAAAGTAATCGTGGAAACGGAAATATCAGCAAATCATAGTTTCATACATAGTTTCGGTTATCTAGCCTCGGACTCAGAAACTCAATGTTCACACAGCTAGAAACTCCTTTACACATCACAATTGGCCGTCCACGCCTGGCAAAGAATAGGCTTCAAAATGTGGGAAACACAGACCCGCACACACACCCCGATCAAAACCTTAAACAATAGGCTCTTCAGTGACAATCTCCTGGAGTATCTATTGATGCGAATAGACAGCCCATCTTCTCAAATACCAAACGTGGACACACATACACACACACACACACACACACACACACACACACACACACACACACACACACACACACACACACACACACACACCTTCCCTAATTACCCAGCCCCGGGCCCACGACGCTCAAGCAGCACTCTACTGCTTAAAGAATAGGTTTTTCTCAACAGTAGCCTATATTCACTGGTGTGGGGTTGGGAGAGAGATAGAGAGAGAAAGAGAGGGAATATTAAAAAGGAGTGAGGGGTTGAAGATAGAGGGGGAGCATGCAGCAGAAGACAGATTATCTCCCTCTAATGGCCTACTTGTTGACAGCAGGATTTTACAACACAGCTATCTCGCGTTACTGCCCACACAAACACGGTAGAGTTTATCGGGCCAGGCATCGGTATAATCCAGAGTTTATCCTAAGGAGAGGTTTAAACTCACACACACCAAATTAAAACACCAAAGTTGCTCCACCTGTGCTTCGACATTCGTCGGGCAGAGGTGTCACCTTCACTTGTTGAAGAAATGACCTCATATTTACTCATATTTACTAAACGTTTTCCCTGTTATCTCTGCCCATCCTGAACAAGGCCACATGGGAAGTTAGGACTTGACTGTGCGCTGTAATTCAACACGTTCTAGTGATGAGTGGGTTCCTTCATGGTGTGTTTTGGCCAGAAATGGTATCGAATAGATCTCATCAGTACTAAACTAAAAAGTTATATCTATAGGATTTTTTTTGGTTTTAGTTATAGCTTAAGCATTTTGACATAACGGTTGTGTGTGCGTGTGTTTCCCACTGACCTATGTTGTGTCTGAATGTTGGGTGGGATGAACACAGGTCAAAGGTCACGCAAGAGCTAATGGGGCTATTGACCTCAGTAGACTGTGACCTTCTCATAATAAAACACATAAGCATTCAGGCATGTTAAATGCATAGATTATCAAAATGTGTGCACAGGCAATTCATACACATTAAACGTCTGTATACACGGAACGACCGGCGCACACGCTCACTACGACAGAAGTCACCCAGTCGGTTATAGCACAAAGTGGCCCGTTTCTGTATGAATCACTTCTTCTACTGTGGATGCTAGCCTCGGGTCAGATGAAGGCAGGGTAGGCGAACTCTCTAAACTGAGAGAAACATTTGTGCAACTTTTTTTTTTACAAAAATAGGCCCGGTCTCTACCGCAAAACGAGAGAGCTGCCTTCATTTAGGTCGATGGGGTTGGCAGATTACACACACACACACACAAACATTTGTGTGCGCGCGCGCACACAAACAGCCGTGCGTGCTTCAAGTTACACCACTGCATATATGCCAAAGCCACATTCTGTAGTCGACTGTGACAAAACGTCTAAATCAGTTAAAAGAAAGTACATTTTCGGTGGTTAAAAAAACTTCTTACTAGGCCTATTTGATCCTCCATGATCACATTTGTTCAGGTATTTCATAGGCCTACTTCTAATTATACTTAAGATATATTGGATTATACCAACAGTAGACCCACACAGTTACAAACAACAGGAATATGAAAATTAGATGTTCACACAATCTCTCAAACAAGATCACACACTCACACTGGTCTAGCCTTAACGTGAAAATGCTCTAGGCGACCACACGGTACAGTAAATATTTAGGCTGTCATAGCTGATATATCTTGACAATAATAATAGCGCTATTAATAATAAGCCGCACAGTTTATCTCTCATACCAGTTTCTTGTAGGTATCGGTGATCTGATCCTGGTCTTGATAACTCTTGATAACGCTGCTTTCCAAAAAAGGTTCTGCTCCACTATTTGAAGTTCTGAAGACAAGAAAGTTAACTTGTCCGGTTTGGAGATCGCTGCCTTCTCCACGACGACCAGAGTTCAAAATACTCTGCAGATGACAGCCGCCTCTGAAATAAATTAAATCCCCGTAAGCACCGGACTATTTCATGTGATGCTACTTTAGAAACTCAAGTCTCATTATAAAAAAAACTTTGACAAGTAGGCCTATCTCCCAATATTCTCCAAAAGCTCCTTCATCCGTGCAAAATGTAAATAAGCAATGATAAAACACAAGACACTGTCCTGTCGGTGTGTGTGTCAAGAAAAACCCCGGCAGCAGGTGTCAACAATAAAGTCAGTTTTCCGACTTCCAAAACAATCACGCATGCCAGGTTAAAGTTTTCAGCCAAACAAAGATCGCTAAACGCGAGTAAATAGTCTCCCTGGTTTTATAAGGAGGTGAAGGAGTGTGTCAGTAGCGTGCAACAAGTGAAACAAAAGAGTTTTAAACTTGGTTCACTCTTCTATTCGTAGCCTACGCCTTTCTCTCTCACACTCGCCCCTCTCTCTCTTTCTGCTATCCGCCTGCCCACCGGTATTTGTCAGGGAGGGGGGGCGACAGACAAAAAGACGAGTTGAGAACGGAGAGAACTTGAAAATGTGTGTATTTCAGATCTCAGGAAAAGGTAGTGTCAGAAGTGGGATTCGAACCCACGCCTCCATTCGGAGACCAGAAATCCCGTTACTAGGAAGGATTACAACCTTGAGTCTGGCGCCTTAGACCGCTCGGCCATCCTGACAACTGTAACAAACCTATGTTGAAATGAATCTAATGACTGAAAACACAAACTGGCTTAGTAGACATAAATGGATTGGCGTTCTATGACGATTCTTCAACTGCAACAGAGCTAAAATATGTATTTTAAGTCACTTTTTAAATATGTGATCGCTTCGTTTTGTTATCAGAGTACACCTGGCCCACTGCAAAACGTTAATATAGCCTACAGTTAACATATTAGGTCCATGAAAAGACAGAGGGCAACTTACACATAACACTGGCTATGGTGTGTAGAGAAAGAGAACGAAATGTTAACTTTGAAAGGAACAAATGGAAATTTGGGAGCTATAAATATACTGTATTTTTTTTTAAAATTTGTATTAAAGTTTACATTCTTTAATAATTTGCGGCGTTTCAATAAAGTCAAACACAATGCAAGTCAAATTCAGTAAATAATGACGACTATAAATAATTTAATAAATCAATATTTTCTCCCTCTCTCTTTTCCTCTATATTATCATCTTTCAAACCCTCCAGCTGTCTGTCTTTTTCTCCTTTCTGGCCTCCTTCGTTATATTGTTGGTAATCCATAACTTTTATTGTTGTGATGATTGACTGTACAGTGTTCGGAAGTCTTTCAACATTTCTCTTTCCATGTCTCTCTGCCCTCTACCTGTGTATGAAAACACAGACGTACGCTAAAATACCCGCACTTGGTAATGTGCACGCGCGCACACATGCACAGACAGAGAACCGCTATCTCAAGGACATCTGTGTTTTCTGCAGTGTGGAACATCAATATCAGCCTAATCTTATCAACACTGGATCACATCTATGTACTGTGTGTGTGTGTTTCTGTGTAGGAAAAAAATACTTACATAAAATAATGTGATAAGGGCCACTTTGAGTCATAGGGTTTGTTTTAATTCAATTTAAATACGAGAAGGGTGGTGTTCATTGTGATTTTAAGAATCAGTGAATGTGTCAAAAATACACAGACGCGTTCAATTCAGGCACTCCAGACTCTTACTACAACCTGTTTGCAGGAGATGTTCTCAGCCAGTACATGAGCTGCCCATTGATGTCATCTTAATGAAGACAGGAGAACGATTACAGGTCCACTCCTTGATTGTGTCTTGTGTAAATACTAGCGTTACAAAAACGTTGCTTTGGTGTAACAGAATCATCACGGAGTGCCTGGCGCTCATCTCTACTCCTCCTTCTACAGTGAGCTGGTGTAGAAATATGGGAGTGCTATAACAGAAACCAGGAGTGCACCTTTAAAGAGAGATTTTTCAACCTAAACTTCTGCAGTTTTCTAATGGCTCAGCTCTTATCTCCCTCCCCCCCCTCCTTCAACACATAAATCACACAGTCAAACAGGCCTCTCTGGTTCTCTCCATCCGGTACGTTTCACCCGGCTAGTTTTTATTGGGACAGTAGATGGAGAAAGCAGAAGAAAAATAGATAGCTTACACCATCTCTGCGTGCACCCATCCTCCCCCCCGCCCCATACACTTACACACACTCACGAAAACACACGGGGGGCGCACACATGTATTCTCCCCACAAATGCCAATTAACAGGCAGTTGCACTGTGTTTTACTTTGGGGAAGGATTGTGTTCAGGACAGACGGACCAAACCCACTAACCTGATACTTTAGTGATGCCTGCAGGGAACATTCTCCAAGGTCAGAGGACACGCTCAGCCCCAACAGCACTGCTGGAAAAAGTAGGGCGTCAGTGCCTGGCTCAAGGACACTTGAGTAGTGTCCAGCTGGCGTTTTATATCCCTCAGCACTATTTACATTTACTATTATCATTTTTGATGAAATGTGCATACACTTTGTCAATGATTGGTATAGCTGTTTAGACATAGCCTATGCATACTTTATGTTGTCATTATCTTGTCTAGTGTTTACTGCATTTATGACTTATTAAAAAAAAAACTTACAAAGGCATGTTATGACATGGACCTCACACATGGGTAGTCAAATTATCGTAGGTTGGATTTGTGTATGTTTAGATAATGAAAGTGTAATTACATGTTTTCTCTGTCACTATATTGAGAGAAAAGATGAGAAAAAAGATGGAACAGTTTGAAGTCCATCCATTTTTTATACTCATTTAGCATACTGTATGCGGTTTCATTTTTATAGCAATCTGTTATTTTCTTTATACTGGACATGCAGCTCCAGGTTTCTGTCCAGAGAGTTTTCAAGCCTCAATCACTCTACAAGATTCAGCCAAAGCTAATGTGATGATACAGCTTAGAAAATGAATGTGGTTAATTTAAACATTTTACAAAGGCCAGTTGTTGACATCGCAGTAGAAAATGGAAGACCAGGGAGACAGAAAGAATCGTACAAATCGTACAAAGTATTGATATATCCATACTTTATTTCATTCATCCAGTCTCTGTTTTTTTAGTCAGGATATTTTCCAGTCATAACGTTTCCCATTGGCAAAACATGAATCGCTATAAAACAGAAAAACAAAACAGGATTTATACAATGCAAGCTAAAATGCGATTGTTACTACATGTGCTATACAAATATCTTACATCTTAATCCATCCGTTTACTCTTTATTTTGACCCCAAGATGGATGGTTTGTGTGGGAGTTTGACTGACACACTTAATACAGAGCAAGCTGTAATGTTTGCTTCCTCAAAGACACTTTAACAGGATACATGGGTGGTAATGGGCACGCTAGAAGGTGCGAGATCTTTGGTTACAGCAGTGGTTCTCAAACTGTTGTGATCTAGCGAGATGCTTTTAAGGGGGACGTGAAGTGATTCTAAAAGATATTTAATCTTTTAAATATACAGAATTACAGCATACGCATACGATTAGAAATAATCGTATTTTATTTCTAATGTTGTTTGATTATCTTTAATAAGTTCATGCATATTTAAATGCGGTTCTGTTTATATTGAAAATATTTATGCTATTGCTGATGTTATGCTATTAAAGAAGTGTTTTATTGCTTGTTGCAAGCAATAAAACACTTCTTCACTTCGTTTGGGCGGTCATGGGTTTGAGAACCACTGATTTACGAGACAGGATCTCCACAGTTAGCCTTATTGAGCTATTCATTACAAATAAAAAATAACATTTTTGGAAATGTAATTTTTTGTAATTATCCGCAATGATCAAAAGATAGGCCTATATTCCACCGCCAAAATATAAGTAGTACATTGGAATAAGAAAACATCCTTTAGGCTTAAGTTCAGACTGCGGCTTGGAGTTCATTTTAGCCTGGGAACAGTAGACGAAATCTGATTCCACGGATTTTAAAAAGCCTCAGGTAGGTAAGTGTGTGTGTGTGTGTGTGTGTGTGTGTGTGTGTGTGTGTGTGTGTGTGTGTGTGTGTGTGTGTGTGTGTTATAGAG
>JAOEHI010003519.1:0-10708 GCA_025447815.1 Percopsis transmontana
GGTTCGGTGAATGCGCATATGAAACTGGTGGGGTTCAGTACATCCAACAAGGTTAAGAACCACTGGTCTAGTGGTCTAGGTGTTGGACTCCCAGGCGTATGGTCGTTGGTTCGAGCCCCAGATTTAGCTTACCTGTACGCATCCTTGAGCAAGATGCCCAACCCCTACGTGCTCCATGTAATAGAACAATGTAATTGTAAGTCGCTTTGGATGAAAGCGTCTGCTAAATGCTCTAACTGTACCTATAGGCTTGATTTTTTTATATTTTCTTTCGTTTCAGTAGTAGCCTACCAATCCCAGCTTTTATATATTATGTTATCAATAAATGTCAATTTGATATTTTTGAATCACGTCTCTGCCTCCTTCGGTAACGTTCCTGTGTGTCCTTAATTTCTTCACCTTCATTCTAATTATCAATATTTAAATAGTATTTCCTGGGGTGTAATTCCCTAAGTGGCGTAGTTGGTTCGTGTTTAAAATCCCTTCCCTGTTACCACATCGACATGTATATAAATACGCTTCAAAACCCATACCAACTTACTTCTAACTATTTGGACTAGAAATCTTTTGAAACTGATAGTGGAAAAGGGGATGTAGCTCAGTGGTAGAGCGCATGCTTTGCATGTATGAGGCCCCGGGTTCAATCCCCGGCATCTCCATTAGCATTTTACATTTTAGAAATGCATGTAATTTACTTATTTTCCATCTTTGACATATCTTGGTTAAAAGAAGAAGATAGGTTAAGACCAAACTTTATACAGTTGCCTAAACGTGCGTAATACAGCCTGATGGGGGAGGATTTCAGTTAAGCTAATCCTCTGCTACCGTACGTAGACAACTGTAACTAAGGAAAGAGATGTTTACTAGAAGAATGTCCTCCTGATTAGCATTAGCCTGCAGTAGTGGTCAGTGACATAGCCGTAATTCTAAGTTGATCGCTCGTTTAATAATTTCTCCCTGTGTGGGTAAAATGTAATTTCGGTAGAAATGCAGTTATAACAACTCAAGACGCTTTTGACACCCCAGTTAAGCCATTTGCAACACATTTATTTAGATAGCTAGTAGCCTAGCCTAAATACAAAAGCCTCAGAAAAATAGTATTTTTACACAGTCCATAATAGTCTGTGCTCACTACTACAGAAATCGTGTGATGCACTATAACTGGCGTTATAGCCCAGTTTTTCAACCCAAACTCTTTATATTTTAAACACAACTGTCGATTAAAGGGTGTGTTGCTGTATAGGTAAGCGTTGGAGAATGTTGCGAGTTTGTTTTTGTAAGGCTGGTTTCAACCATAAATCGAGGTCGAGGAGTGTAGACACCTTTGTCCGTGAGAAACAACATTCGATTCAGTTGTATTGTATGCAAGGAATTGTATCAATGAATGACAATACAGTTTATCTAATCGAATCTTGAGGTACTTCAATTACATTACAGATTTAATGGGGTTGATTTGTAATATGGAGTTGTAGACATATATCTATTACATTTACATAATTTTGTATTACAATTATTATTATTATTATTATTTTAAGACACTTATTTTAAATATTCTGGCCATTATTTAAAATGTAACATTTTATGGACCATTCTTTTAGCAGACCCTGAACGTTTTTTGGTTTGTTACTTGTTTTCTGTTTATGTATGTGTATTTACTTATTTTGTTATTATATCTTTACACATTGAGTGTGCAACAATTACTATTTGTAAACATATTTGTATTTTATAATGTTAGACTTTACAGTCTAACGTCAGCCTTAGTTTTTGGATATATATATAATAAAGTGGAACATGAATGGAACTGAACATTCGTTTTTTGTTTCTACGGTATTTTAAAAATCGACGGGATTGCCGGGTTACTTTGAATTGCAATGGCGTCCAGAAAGTTATCAACTCAAAGTAGTTTACAAAGTACATCTGCGGTCAATAAAAGGTGGATATTGTGTTTTAGTTCGAAACCGAAGGTCATTTCTTTCACAGATGTCTAACTGTTATTATGAGCTAGCTTGCTAGAGTTAACGTTAGCTAAGAAAGCCTCCTCTCCGTTGTCATCCGTGTTGTGTTCTCCTTATTTGTCAAAAATATTAGTTTGATTGTCGCTTTTCAGTTCTACAGGTGGGACTGGGACTGTTAAAGCTAACGACAGTGGAACTGCCAAGAAAAGTAACGTTAAATGTAGGTAAACCAAGTACATTAATTATGCTCAGACTTTACTGCCGCTTTGTTTTTTAAGCTGTACGGTATACTGTAACGTTAGATATCATGGACGCTGAACCTTATTCGTTGTGCAATATTATGTAATAGTATTTACTGTATTTATGTTGGCAATCTTAAACCCTTGATGTTTGTGCTACACTAAAATATTGGTCGATTCGATTAATTTGTGTGAAAGATGCCTCCTTTTCATTACTGCCTCTCCCCATCAGCCAGTGGCACTATTGTCAAATCTCGGTATATGCAAACTGCTCAAAAGACATCGCTTTCAAAGGTATGCCTCCTTATTTTTATTTATTTTTACATTTAATTCTACTATACAGGGTATATTGCTCACCAGTGGTCATGTAAGGAACACATTTGTGTCCAGAATTATTCGTGGTGGAAACCTGCGTGGCTGGCACCCCTGTACTGCATCTATAGTGCTCATAGGCCCACACCATTTTCTAACCCTATGGCCACATGTACTGGGTGTATATTTTCTTTGATTTGTATCACTGGCCAGGGTATGTATAGTATTCATATTGCATTTTAATCTTTCATTAAACCCTTGTACCATTAACAGAGTAATTCCTTAAACAAAGAGTCAATTGCCGTGCCACCAAGGCCCTCCTCACCTAAACCCAGTAATGCCAAACCCAGGGTGGGCACGGCGAAAGGCTCCCTGGCCTCGCAGGCCCTTCCAACTTGTATGTATTTTGCCGTGGCGTCTACATCTACACAACTTTTCACATCTGCCGCTTATTAGATTAGATTAAAACAGCTGCATTTGTATGGACTTCGCAAACATCCGTTTGTGTATGAGCATGCATTATTTAGGGAATTTGTTTAATGTAAAAAGTAAAGCAAATGGTGCCTAATATACTGCCTGAAATATGAACTGAATTATATTAATGTCCTATTGTTTCCTTACAGCTATGTCTAGTCTTCAAGAACCATCAATATTGGGGAAGAGCATTCTGCAGTCCACTTTCAATGAGAGTGTATGCATTCGGCCAGATTTTGATATTTCTGTCATTAAAGGTAGTGTCATTTAAACCAATTAAAGTTTGGTATTAATTAACAGCTGGGAACCTGCTGTTAAGTACCCATGCTGTTTGTTAAAGATAAAACAGTGACGCAAACCCCAGCAAAGCTCGAGGGAAACCCAGAAAATGACAAGAGGGTGATTGAAATGCAGACCTTCCTTCTGACGTACCTCACAGCTAAGGTATTACAACCTACTGATGTCAACAGTCTCAAGAATAAATGTTGTACAATGTATCCACCAATGAAATGTCCTGGTTTCACTTTGGTAATTAATCTGCATTATCTCACTAACCATTTTCATGTCATTTTCTGTACAGAGGAGGTAATGTTATCAGGCTATCAAGTCGTAAGAATGGAATGATTACATTCTGCTCATGCAACCCTAGAGTGTTAGAACAAAGACACTAAATGGGGTTGTCTGATTGTCTGTGCTGATTTGATTTCAGATGCAAAGCAACACTGCAAAGCTGAAGGCGGAGGCAGAGGCCAGGACACTGGAGATGATGATGATGGAGGAGAGGCTGGATGAGGAGGTCCAGGAGAAAAAGCGACAGTATCTTCTCCTGGAGAAAGACAGGCAGATGAATGAGCTGCTGGATTTACAGGTCAATTAAAATACATTTTAATGGGAAATTCTACTATACTAATTGAGTATGATTGATCAGTATTTGAAAGAAAAGCAAAATTGTTAAAGGGGCAATCCAAGATTATTTTGCGGTTGTTAGAGAAACAACGCTGTTGAGGACCCAAGCCGCCTTCCTCCCTGAAATTCCCCCAACCCCGCCCACACAGTTTTCAAACTGTTTTCAAACAAAGCCAAGTCAGTTTCCAGTAGCAAATCAGGGGTGCTATATACACAGTGGGAAAAAATTTCGGATTGTGCCTTTAGTGTAAGGCAGTATACGTTCAAGGTCAGTACAGTTTAATTGCACACTACAAATATGAATGTTGCCGGTCAGTAATTTAAAAGCAGGATAAAAAATTTATTTAAAAAAAAAATGTCTACGGTAATGTATTAAATAACATTTTGTAACCCGTGTCTGTGTATAACATATACTAAGTTTTCATTTAAACAAAATTCTGCTTGGCTCCATCAGATTGCAACGTTGAGTCCGCTGGTTGACACTGCCCAGCAGTTCACGGAGAATTACCGGTGTTTGGCCACAGCTATCGACACCACCAGACATGAGCTGCCTGTCAAGAACTTCTACATCAAGGATGACGGCAGAGAATTTTTAGGTGAGTAGATTTTAACCACAATTTAGCTGGAAATGTGCCCACATACAGGTCAAATAAAAACCAATGAGTTGTTTATGCTGAAAGTGAAAAACCCTTTGGTGGCAACTATTATGCAGTTGTCTATTGATTATGTTAAATTACAGTGCCACCGTAACTCCACATAGAGTGTAATGATAGTGTGTTTCTTCACTTTGTGCAGACCAAGCAGAGCCGTATCTGAAGGAGAATGAGAAGATTCTGTCTGAGGTCACACAGGGAGAGGAGCAGGACAACCAAAGCTCTCTGGAGCTCCTGAGAGACATGAAAAGGTCCTCCAATGACATCAGTGAGCAGCTGTCAGGGTAGGAACATCCATAGATTGTTCTCTTCTTAATAAACAAGCTATCCTCACCTCACTGAAGAACAGTGTGAACAGCCATAGTTGGATTCCAGTATTAATCAGAATTGGAAAATATGAATTTGGGTACGGTCAGCACCTTCTGTTGGAAATCCAGAATAAGACGTTATTCCAAATATTTTCTCATTAAGAACAGGGTTTCTACAGGTTTCAACAAGTTAAATTTAAGACTTTTTAAAACCATTGTGAATGCAATTTAAGTCCCATTTCACGTCCATACTTCAAATTTATTTTCAACAGGCAACCAAGCACTAAATGTGCTGTTCTCGAGCCAGATCTCATTGAACTTGCACTTCCCCATATTAGATGAAAGTACAGTTAACGGAAAACAATTTTAACTTATTACTTCTAGAAGCACATATCGTTTTGAGGAGACTCCACGTTAGCCCACATGCGCAACACACTAGCTAGGTGTGCTCTGATAAATTCTGACTGGGCTGTACAGTTGGCATTAGTGGTTTTGTTACATCGTGATCTATACAAATTTTCCACAAAAATATATTTTAAAAGGCTGTAGTTAACTTTTACTGTATAAAGTTTCAACATTAACTAAATAATCCAATCAATTTTTAAGACCTTTCAAAATCATATTTAAGATATCTGAAGGCCTAAAATTCAGATTATTGGATTTTAGCCAAAGACTTGTACTTGTCATGTATGTTACCCGTTTTAATACTTGGACATTCCATAAAATCTGGCATTACCAAAGTAACTCTTGAGTCACGACAACCTAAAAGTTTGGTATTATAGATTCTGTCCCCTTGTCATATACAGGACGTTTTCAGAACTCCTGGAGCTTTCGTCTTTGGTGTGTCGCCACGGGATCCACACTCAGCAGGCCTTGGAGGAAGAAGAGCTGGGAATGAGCAGGTTCCAGGAGCTCTACCACCCCAAACAATGACTGAAACGTCATGTTTTTGTAATAATAATAAAAATTGTATTAAATAAAATTTCTGTCTGGCTTTGTTTGAAGTTGTGTAAATTATAAGTAGTCACATTTGGATGGAGCACAATGTGTTTATTAGGCAAATTCATACAGTATCACATCATGTGAAACAAAAGTTAAAAGTAGATCCTATTATGGTGTAGATTTCAATATACTACGTACACTTTGCAAATCCAAGTAATATAGGTGGCATGTATGTATCCATCACATTCTTGTAACAAAAGAAAATCTATAAAATACACACTAAAACAAATTTTTGCTAATGTGTTTATAATAACGCAACAAATCCTTATATTCATATTGATTGGAACACTGCTCAGCCGTGAGATACTTGTCTCCTGAGGGGTTTGGCCAGGTCTACCTATGGCTTGGGCGTGTTTGTCGCACAATCCGTCTTGGTTTGGCAGGTCGCATCTTTAGGGAGATACGTCTGGCTACAGTTCTCACGCCGCATGTGGCTCAGATTGGTCTGCACTGAGTGTGTCACTTTCGATCGAAGATTCGCCTGAAATCACAGATTTTAAAAACCTAACCTGAGGATTGTCATTACATTTCTCTAAAAGACAGACAAGACATCTGATGGATAAATTACACAAAATCACAAACAGCAAATAATACTTTGGCAAGATTTAAAATTATATCTGAAGTGTATGAACTATACATTATCAGTCAAAAGTTTTAAAACACCCCAATTTTTCCAGTTTTTATTCAAATTGAAGCAATTCAAGTCCAGTGAATAACCTGAAATGCTACACAGGTAAGCGATAAAGTGCCAGGTTGAAAAAAAGAAGGAATTTTTCAGGATAACTGCAATGAAAGCCATGGTGTCAAGCCACAACAGGACCAGATTCTGAACCAGGTTTCTGAGAGTCAAGAGCTTCCGTGACAGATGGCTCATAGGACAACAGCTAAACACTGATCGAAGTAAGCAAGTCTTAGTTTCATCTGCGAAGACTGAGATGCAGGCTTGACAGGTCGAGTGGCAGTAAGAATGCCATTGCCAAAATAAGAAAAAGAGGCTTTCCTGGTCAATGAAGCACCACAAGTGGACTACTGAATGCTGGACGAAGGTCCTATGGACCGTTGAATCAAAATGAAATCTTCGGTTCATCACGCAGGTTTTTTGTACGCCATAAAATAGGGGAAAGGATGATTCCTCTGTGTTTAACGCCTACTGTCAAACATGGGAGGAGGAAGCTTGATGATCTGGGGCTCTTTTGCTGGATCCAGAGTCAGCAACTTGTGAGCGAGTGGCACCCTGAACCAAAACTGCTGTCCCAGATTTTTCCAGTGCCATGCAATAGCCTCTGGTATATGCTTTTAGTTGGTCAGGGGTTCATCTTACAGCAAGATAATGACACAAAAACTCCTGGTTCTGTCTGAAATACCTTTTAAGAAATTAACAAGACTACTTCAAGGCTTCAAATCATGAAAAAACTAAATATAGAAAACTTTTGACCGGTAGTATATGTTATAAAATATTTTGTATTTTTTTGTCTTGCCATTACTACACAGGTAATCAGCTTTAAAAGGGAGATTACTTGCTTGTTACATTGCCCCCAGAACCCCACATTCCTGCCCCAGCTCACTGTTTTGTGTTGCTGCACAACTCGGTGCATGAAAGAGTGCGTGACTGTATTGATACGAGCCACTCAGGTGATGTAGGGGCGCATGCCCTCGGAGGAAGGGGCTCTCGCTCATTTGGACCAGCAAGAAGTTGTTTTGGTTTCAAACTCTTTATATTCAGGTTAAACTCAAAAAAATACCCGCATTTACATCTCTTTAAAAATAACATAGATATTTACTAATTGGTGCAACAGAAAAAGGTAAAAAAAAACATACTTAAACATGACTCCAATCCTGAATCGGAAATGGCGGGCATTACAACAGTCAATAATGTAAGAGATAATATGAAGATGATGAAGGAATAGCCTAGTGCACCTTGATGGAATATGCTGTAACACACATTGTGATGAAGAACATTACAATACAACAACTATTTCATATGTCTTTTACAATTGTAATGAGTTATTCTGAGCTTTGCATCACATGATGGCAGACAGTCAGAACTAGACCTTCTGCCTTGAGCCCTACTAACCAGTATTGTTTACATAAACAGTGAGCTAGGGGCGGAAATGTGGAGTTTAAGGAGTGTCTCGTTCAGGTAGGACAAAAAAGAAATAGCTCTGACTAGTTTGATTGCTTTGCGTCGGAGCTCCCACTCGTTCCATTCATAAGACTTATCGATGTGTTTCTCCACTGGGTGGGTGTCTGTCTGCGTGCAGCTGTCACACTTGGTGACGCTCTTGACCAGCAACCTTTCCCCTGACTGCATCTGCAAATTCACAACACAACATACATATTCCATACCAGTTCTAGTAAAGGGACATTTTCACACTACAATGTAGTTTGCAAGAGATTCATTCTGAGTATTATGGCACCGCCTCAAACGAAGATATATTCACATGTGCACAACAAGGGTTAACAAGGGTTCTCAAACTGTGGGCCAGGACCCACCAAGTGGTCACAGGATGCTTCTGGGTACAATACAAGATACAAGTTTTAAAACTTGTATCTTGCTTTACGAAAAATGTATACAAAATACAATGGTTTTTAATTATATAAAATAAATGTATCACATTCAAATTAAATATAATCTGAGAAAAATATTATAATTTACAATTATAGTATGTTATGTCATCTTAAATAAAATGTTCGTGTTAATGGCTGTTTTTTGTTTTTATGTTTATGCATGTCTGTACATGTGGGTGGTCACTGAACAATGACCAACTTTTCTAGCTGTGGTTGTGGCTCGAAGTTTTAGAACTACTGCATTATAATGTTTGTGTGCATACACAGTATGACATGTTTGTACAATGAAGCCTCTACTAAAAAAAAGGCATTATCAAAAACACAGGGACAAGTGATGGACATGTCAATGTGCCATAAAGTCTGTACTAAGCCTGCAGTCCAACAGAATGGTTACTGACCTTGGAGTAAGGAGCTACATAGGAGAACTGTTGGTGTAGTTCTAGAAGCTGAATCAACTCAGGGGAGCTCTTGGCTTTCTCTGCTACACTTGCAATGAAATCATCCGGGCGAGATGCAAATTCCAAGGCGGCTGCTTTGGAACTAAACACATAAAACTTTCCCCTGTGTTTCAAGACTCCAATGCTTGGATTACCTGGGTAGGAAATATAAAAGTATGTGTTGCGATAAACATGTTCTCATGTGCCATGTCACATCACAGAATTATACATTGTGTTTCAGTACCTGGCAGCAAAAGCCCATCCTTTTCCACAAGTGTAAAGCCACATACGCCCTTATATTGAAGTGTTAGCTTGTCAAAGTTTCCAGTCGTTTCAGGCAGAAGCCACTCCTGTGTCTTAATCTTCATAGGATCAATATGGTCATCTGGAATGCACAAAAACAAGTATGGTTGCTATGATTGCATAGATTTAGGGTCTAGACCAGTAGAAAGAATAAGAACAGGACCCACATGGCCCCCACATTTCAACACAGGCACTTCTTCCTTAGACATCAACTGAACAACTCAACTAGACGCTGATTCACCTACCATATCTTTAGCCAGATACAAGTGTTTTTTTATTTCCAGACTGATGCAGCAGATAGTGAAAGTATCTATAATGTCGCAAGATTAGGGTGCTCAGATGAGACACATTTAGACCTTCAACCATGGGATTGTCGGTGGCAGGTTTTACTTAGTAGAGATAGAAATTTTTTCTTGAATACCAACAAGTTCCATTTGCCTAACCTAAATTTAGACAAGGAGCTGAGGGGGGTTAACATTAACATTCCAATTTTAAGAAGTAGATATGTACCAACCAGTCAAATGTACGTCTGCACTGGCCTTTACAGTAGATGGCTTGTTGAGCCGTTTTCAACCCATAAAATGCCCGTTTTATAAAAATTTTTATTCTTTCAATATTAACATCAGCATTAATGCATTTCATCACAGTTTAGTCCGATCATTTAATTTACAGCTTAAAAAACACATTTTAGGGTGCAGTTACACTTAAAATACTAAATACTAAAATATGTCTACAAAGCTGATCACATCTTCACTGGTACAGTGTATACTGATGTTATAATTAGGCCATTTAGGAGACGCTTTTTATCCAAAGCAACTGACAGCGAGTACAGTTAAGTATTATGAAGCAGGTATGGGGATCAAACACACAACCCTGTAGATTTCAATTTATAAGCCAAAACCTAAATTATAAATGAAACACTACAACAATTTGAAAACTGAAGTAACTAGCCAGGAGAGATTGTGATCAGATTTTTAGACATGATTCAAGTATGTTTTTGAGAAACAGTGGAAATCAATGGCGATGAAAATACCAAACTTAATTTTAGAATTTTTTGAACATCCGCATGCACTCGAAGTAAGAAAGCTTTTAACAAAAAGTTCAGTTGTGCTTTAACCTAACCCCAATTTTAACCAGATAGTTTAACATATAAAACTATACCAGGAAATACAGGTCCAAAAACAAAAAAGGAAACATGCCTGAAGCCATTCTTTGTTCATCAGTCTTGACCTCTGACCCCTCCAGCAGGTCATCTAACTGAGCTTGAGAGAAAAGCTCAGACTGTGACTCCAGGAAGGGTTGCAAATGATCCGCTGTGTCATGAAAGATGGTTAGCAGAACCATCTCATTCTGAAGCTCAGACCAAATGTTTGCCAGTGCTGTGAAGTGTGGCTGAAAGCAATCAAAATAGGTCTGTTAAGTTATGCAATACCATTGCAATTAAAAAAAAATATATATATATATATATATATATATATATATATATATATATATAAAGATTTTTATTTTGATCCTTGTGGAGAGGTGTATGGTTTAGGTGCTACGCTGCCC
>JAOEHI010003521.1:0-10708 GCA_025447815.1 Percopsis transmontana
CTCTCTCTCTCTCTCTCTCTCTCTCTCTCTCTCTCTCTCTCTCTCTCTCTCTCTCTCTCTCTCTCTCTCTCTGTTAAAGTTACGTCACTGGGGTCTTATTGTATCCGGACGAGCACAGAGATTTAATAGGCCTACACTATATTATTATTTGTGTTAATTAAGGCCTATATGTAGCAGAATGGCTGTAGTAATTAGTAACTTATTAAACTACTTACTGCTAGCCTACTAGAAATACTTTCCTGTAAAAAATCGTATTTGCGCGTAAAAACGTTTTAATCATATGTCTCATAATGTTTCTAATAACTAAATATGTAATAGATTAGTGACAGGTGGAGAGCAGTTTGTTGTCTGTTAGTAACCTCAAACAGAATCAGTTGCGATTACAAACTTGTTACATGAAAATGTGTCATAAATCAATTCATAAACCTCTAACATCGTGAGAGGTACCTCACCATGGCAACAGTAAAACGTCGTGTCTTGGTGGCATGATTAGAAACATATTTATATTTGATACATAACCTGGATAAAGAAGCATAAACTTTATAATAAACGCACGCTTTACATAACATAACATAACATAACGTAACATAAATGGTCGCTCTCTCACACACATGCACGCACGAACACAAACACAGACTAGGAAAACATGATATGATATGATAAATCATTAACCATATGGTGCGCGCATGTGGCTGTCCCATTTTAGACAAAGAGAACATTAAGAGAAGCGTTATTAAAAGTTTTCTATGGTTTTCACTGAGTGTGTTAGGGTTAACAAAATGCAGGCATGCTCTGTCCTCTGGTGGCAGGAGTAGTGTATTGCAGCATAGTCATTAATAGGTTATTCTACTTTGGGACACGATGTGTACATCTTCCTCCAGAGTAATTTACTGCTAAAACTACATCTTGTTCACACACAGGTACAGGTATGCCAGCACCACAGCAGTAGCCTACTAAAGTAGAAATAGGGACTATTATAGGAACATATAATATGATATAAGCAGCATTATAGTTACGTTCATTGGAATATACGAGTTACAGTACAAATGTGCCCGCAAGGGGGCAGTGCATACCGTATCTCCTAGTCTAGTAGTGGGGTAAGGTGAACGTCTGTCTCGCCCATCCTTATGGTACGTTCAGTAGCTCTCGTAGAGTGGGAAACCGAAAGTGGAGGACGGGGATTCATTGTTTTTACATGTTACATAGGTCAGTGTCCACCAGGCAAGTAAAGTTGTAAAGATGCGATGCTGGTGTGGAACCATATCATTTCCCCACCACCACCTGTACAAATTGAATTACATATATGTTTAGAACCTTGTGATATAATTATATGTCTATATATTATAGTGTAGCGCGCATTGTGAAAAAGCCTGAATAATATACTTGGTTTTGCAAGATTTCACTGATATTTTAATTCCCAGAATTTGATAAATAGTACCCCAAATTAACTACCACGGTTTGCAGTACTACGATACTTGTGAAATCACATAATTACACTATACATCTCTTACATACGATTTCAAATATTAAGGCAGGCTACCCGAAATCACCAAATCCTGTTTACAGCCTACGCCTCTGTAATTTGTGATTTCCAAGCTTCTGGCAGGTTAGTGAGCGCCACATTACAGACTAACGTTAAGCAGCTTCTCAGCTGATTTCTACTCTCGTCCGTTATTAGTGACGGTAACGTTACAGGAGCAGGCTTCAAACCACCATCCGTTCACCAGTGATACCGGCACCAGGCGAGTCTGCATCATGGTCATGATGTTACATAGTCTGAGCTAGCCTAGATGCTAACACATCGGTAATGTTTACGGCGAAGCAGGCTAGTTAGCAGCTAACAGCTAGCCTTCATGCATGTTTGATGCCTACTATCAAATAACAGAGCAGATGCAGATGGACACTACACATGACTTATTTTTATTATCTGTTTAAGTGCTAGAGTGTATTCGGGCCCTTTTCAGAGCTTCTCAGTATAATATACAAATGTGTAATTGTGTGTCAGATATTGTTTTGCACAAGGTAGCGATGCAGGTGTGAGCTAACGCTGCTAACCCGGACTAAAGGCAGAATCTGGCAGTGCTACACGCGCATTTCTTAGTATTTATTTCAGAGAATGTTAACATTATTATGTGGCTGGAACGATTCGCCATCACGGACATGGTCGTCAAGACCTCCTGACAGCAGCCGAACGTTGCCGAAGGGACATCAAGTTCCAACCGCGTCTCTAGCGAGGGTAACCGAGTCCCATTCGGGGCACGTCTGCTAGTCACGTGGTGTCGCTCGGCTTTGGACCCGTCCCTTTTTGCTGCCTCACGTGATGTGAATAAGAGAACACTTTATGGATCTTGATGATTTACCACGCACATGATCAGGCTGCGAGCACGAGGCTGCTATACTGTAGTATGACGAGGTTATTATGTTCGCCAACAGGCTGTTGAGTGACAGTGGCTTCTGGCTTGCTGATTGGCTGACTGAGGAGGAGGAGGAGGAGGAGGAGGAGAAGGAGGAGGCGGCGGCGGCGGACCCGCCATTTATCCCTGGTTCCTGCTTCTTAATGTTCCACTTACACCGTTCAGCGGTAACGCAAGCACCCCTAAAATAACCTGATGTACACCTAACATGATGGAACTAATTAGGTTACTGACTGTGTGTGTGTGTGTGTATATATGTGTCTGTGTGTGTGTGTGTGTGTATATATGTATGTGTGTGTGTGTGCGCGTGTGTGTATATATGTGTGTGTGTGCGCATGTATGTATATGTGTGTGTGTGTGTGTGTGTGTGCGAACAGGGTGTATGATGTGTCAGCAGCTGCCATGGCCGACAGCACCCAGAGCACTGAACATCTGGAGGGCTTCCATGAGGTCAACCTGGCCTCGCCTACCACCCCTGACCTGCAGGTGGGTCACATGCCCGGCCTACGTTACCATGGTAACATAGGCCGAAGCACCGCTGGAAGTCACATGCTTCCACAGATGGTTCAGTTGCTTCTTGTGACCAGAGGGGGCGCCAGCATTATAATGAAGATAATGATGATGATGATATTAATAATATTATTATAATTATTCTCTGTCCCCAGTACCATAGGACAAAAAGACATAATAATAATAATAATAATAATAATAATAATATTGAAGATTATGATTATGATGATGATTATAATAATAATGATATGATTAATAATAATAATATAATCCCGTGTCCCCAGCACCAGTGTCCCACCTCACGCCACAGTGCCCCTCCCACCTCCCTGTACCGCACCTCCTCCCTGGGAGCTGCTCCTCCTCCTCCCCCACCCAGCCTGAGAGCCGACCAGCTCCCGACCCAGCCTGTGTACCCTGCGCCCCCTGCTGGCACTGGAAGGTAGGACAAGGACAGGAGAGGAGAGGAGAGGAGACACAAGCGCGCTCAGTTGATCTCCTCATCTCGTACACACACACACACGTTCTTAACTGAGCGACACGTTGCCTTGACAACGTTTACAACTTTCTTGAACGACTTTAAACACGTTGGCTGTGTTTAATGGGCGTGGTGAGTGTTGCTCGATGACGTAAAGCCATTTATTTGGAACCTGTTGGGGTTTTTTATGCATATTTGGGGGTATTTGTCGCCGTCACTATTTAATACCAGCAGCACTTTATTTCACCTGAAAGGTGAACTTGTCAAATGAAATGCATGAGACTCTCAACAGGAACATGTGGACACAACATTGTGGTCACATCCTCCCCAGCCGTTGGGACAGTGTTAGTGCTCTACAGCGCCCTCCAGAGGTGGCTGTATGTACCATCATCTTGTGCTTCTGTACAGCTGAAACAAGAGCGTCTGCAGTGGCAAAGCACAAACGATGGCTTTCTTGTCGTTAGCCATGTGAACGTTGTCCTAGCCAGCCCAACTGCTCCCTGTTCTGTAACCTGGGCTTCAGTCCACGCCTTTTATGCTCATGGAACGTAAAGGAAACGCTACACCGCCCTGAACGCACAGACACACACTTTATTGACACACACTTAACTTTATTGTCATTCATTTGTTTACGATGTCTTCACACAACTGAAGGAAATGTGGCTCATACATACATATACTGACAGACCACATACATACATACATACATACATACATACATACATACATATACTGACAGACAAACACTGAAGGATAATGTCAGGTTAAAAAGTAGTTGGTTTTAAATAGAGCCTGTTGTGGTTTCCATGGTTACTCTCTCCAGTGTCCCGGGCTTGGAGGCGGAGCTGGCAGAGGAGGAAGGGGAGGGGCTAGCTGGTTTGAGTGACAGCCTGTGTCAGTCCGTGGCGGAGGTCAGAGAGAAGGGAAATGAACGGCTGAAGGAGGAACTGACGAAGGCTCAGAGGGTAGCGCGCGCACACACACACATCACGCACCTGTGACATCATGCGCCACGTTGTTTTCATTTATTTATTTTATGATCATTTGATTCTTTTATGGTTCTTATTTTGTGTTGTCTTTTGCCATTTAGTTTTTTTCGACCCCATGCCTTTTAATATTATGTTTAACGACATGAAGTTTGTTTTATTTGAATCATATTTGGTTGTTTTTATACATTTAATTTGAATTTTACAGCCATTTATTCATTTCATTATGTTCTGTTCCTGTGTCATGTGTGTGCATATACTGTGTGTGTGTTTGTGTGCATATATACTGTGTTTGTGTGCATATATACTCTGTGTGTGTGTGTGTGTGCATATACTATGTGTGAATAAGGATCTGAGGTTGAAAGATGAAGAGTGTGAACGTTTGTCTAAAGTCAGAGACCAGCTGGGACAAGAGTTGGAGGAGCTGACAGCTAGTCTGTTTGAGGTAGACCTCCTCTCCTCTCTCCTCTCCTTTCCTCTCTCCTTTCCCCTCTTCTCTTCTCTTCTCTTCTCTTCTCTTCTCTTCTCTTCTCCCCTACCCTCCCCCTGGTGGTGGTAGAGATAGAGCTCGTCTTTCTTCCCTGCTTTAAACCTTTAAAGCCCAAAACACACACCTCTTGTTTTTGATGTACTGGCTTAGTGATAGGAGTGTGTGTGTGTGTGTGTGTGTGCGTGCAGGAGGCTCATAAGATGGTGCGGGAGGCAAATGTCAAACAGACCACGGCTGAGAAACAACTCAAGGAGGCTCTGGGCAAGGTGAGCGTGGTTTACCCCAGCTAGAGAGTCTCTCTACTGTCTGGTACAGCGCAGGGGGTGTGGTGGGCGTTATCATGGTAACAGTCTGATGTTGGACCACCCAGACCAGTGGTTGGGACCTCCCAAGGGGTCGCAGGGTGATGTCGGGGGCGTCCCGAGATTATTTCACATTTTTTAAAACATCTCTCCTCCTCCTTCTCTCCTCTCCTCCTCCTCCAGATCGATGTTCTCCAGGCGGAGGTGTTGGCTCTGAAGACCCTGGTTCTCTCCTCCCCCACCTCCCCCGTAGGGGAGCTTCCTCCAGCAGGGGGAGTCAAGGCTCCCTTTAGGAAAGGTCACGGGAGGAACAAGAGCACCTCCTCTGTGTTGGGAGGTCCTGTAGACCCCTCGGCCACCCAGCCCATCGTACGGGACTGTAGAGAGGTGCATGCACGCAAACACACACACACATTGTTTCACTTGCGGGTACTCGACCCGATGCAGGACTGGTGTAGGCTGTGCTTAAGCATACAGTACACCCAACACTTGCATCTGGATCTTTGGATCTACGTTAGCTAGAATACACCCAACACTAGCATCTGGATCTATGGCTCTACGTTAGCTAGCATACACCCAACACTAGCATCTGGATCTATGGATCTACGTTAGCTAGAATACACCCAACACTAGCAACACTAGCATCTGGATCTATGGCTCTACGTTAGCTAGAATACACCCAACACTAGCATCTGGATCTACGTTAGCTAAGAGACACCCAACACTAGCATCTGGATCTATGGATCTACGTTAGCTAGAATACACCCAACACTAGCATCTGGATCTATGGCTCTACGTTAGATAGAATACACCCAACACTAGCAACACTAGCATCTGGATCTATGGCTCTACGTTAGCTAGCATACACCCAACACTAGCTGGATGTGGTGACGGATCAGGGTCTTGCATGAACAATGGCAGAATATGAGTGTGTGTGATTGACAGGTGGACAGCCAGTTGTACAGTGAGTTCAGGGTGTGGAGGGAAGAGCCAACACTGGACAGGAAGTGCTGCTTCCTGGACAGAATCTACAGAGAAGACATCTTCCCTTGCCTGACGTTCAACAAGACAGAGGTTCTGTCTGTGTGTCTGTCTGCTTGTCAGTCTGTGTGCATGTCTGTCTATTTGCTAGCTGGCTAACCTCTCTGCTGGTCTGATTCAGCTGGGGGCGGCCATCTTGGAAGCGGTGGAACAGAACACGCTGAGTGTTGAGCCAGTGGGCTTCCAGCCACTTCCTGTTGTCAAGGCCTCAGCCGTGGAGTGTGGGGGTCCCAAGTATGTACACGCACACACACACACACCGTCTTGTGATCGCTCTCTTCATCATCAAGCTGTTCTTCTTCCTGTTCACTCATCTTTCTTCATCCCTCCAACACTCTCTCATCCTCTTCCTCCTCCAGGAACACTCAGCTGATCACGTAAGTCTCTCTCTCTCTCTCTCTCTCTCTCTCTCTCTCTCTCTCCCCCCTTATCTCTCTCCCTCTGCATGTTAATGTCTTCATGTCTCTGTTCCTCCCTTCCTTCATTGCTTCCTCTCCTCCTTAGCCAGTCTTAGCCAGGTTTAAAGCTTCTGCTTCCTCCCACTTTATTTGTATTGCAAATGTCTGTAATTATTCTACATTGTATGTCAGTCCACACACTGACCTATAGAATGAAATGGTCATTAACTTCTATCTATCTGCCCCTTTTATTCAGGGGCTTATATTTTGAAGGGGAATTTTGGTGCGTTTTGGCTTTTACTCTGCTAAAGATCTCTGGTGCCCCCTGGTGGTTTTTTTTCAGCACTGCTCTAGACGGCAGGTGGAGTGACTCATGTCTCTCTCTCTCTCTCTCTCCACAGGAAGTGTGCTCTGAGCGGACAAACTAAAACGTGTAAACACAGAATCAAGTTTGGAGATTCATCCAACTATTACTATGTCTCCCCCTACTGTAGATACAGGGTATTGCACACATTTAAAAGTTACTGATTAACACAAATGTATTACTTATATGTGTGTGTGTGTCTGTGTTTGTGTATATATATTTATTACTTAAGTAATAATAATATATATATTTTCTCTCTCTCCCTCTAGATTACATCTGTGTGTAATTTCTTCACATATATTCGTTATATCCACCAAGGACTGGTCAAACAGCAGGATGGTGAGGCACACACACACAGTCTTTCTGCCTCTACCTCTGTGTGTGTGTGTGTGTGTGCGTGCGTGTCAGGAATCTAATTGTGTGTGTGTGTGCGTGCACAGCAGAGCAGATGTTCTGGGAGGTGATGCAGTTGAGGAAAGAGATGTCATTGGCCAAGCTGGGCTTCTACAAAGACCCACTGTGACCAATCACAGCACGCCCAGGCCTCAAGCCCCGCCCCCCGTCTCGGATCCCGAGCAATCCAGTCAGCTCTTTTGTGTGTGTGTGTGTGTGTGTGTGTGTGTGTGTGTGTTGTCTGATTCCTCTGCCATTATTAAACTATTTATTTATTTGTTTACTTTACAAAAGAAATGTGTTTTATTTGCTCTCAGCTCCTCTGGGTTGCCATAGTTGCTGTTGATTTGACAAGTAGCAGTTGTCACGACAACAGAGCTTGGACCAAGTCAAAATCTGTAAGACTGTAATAGTTTAAATTTTCTGACCAGATAGCCCATTTATCAGACTTTTATGAGGCTACCTGCAGAATATATCATTTAAAAAGTATGTAAATGTAATTGATCAAGTGTTTATAAATGCTACAATCTAAACATCTGGGCTTAAATTCTCTCTGGTATAGAATTATTAAAAAAAAAAAGAAATCGGTTGTCTTTATCATTCTAGTTAATTGTGGAATGATGACATTTCTGATTTCTAGCAGAAGTAAGCATGTGAATTGAGTCCATGTCACTCAAGAAACACAACCATGTCCCCATCACCGAGGGCACTCTGATAGGCACAGCTGCACCAGGGTGTGAGCGTTCCGGTTCACAGATAATATCGCCATCTGAGTTTAGATCCAATCTTCTGTCAAAAAAAAGTCACTACAAAACACACTCCTTTCTGTTGTTCTTGGTTTAGTGTGTATTTATTATTATTTTAAATTATTGAGTTTATTAATATTATTGTAATCATTACTATAGGTTTGTAAATGTTTATCATTTAGATGATAGTTTCTCTCTCTGGGAGCACATCGGCATCAAATGTGTGTTTACTGTACGTTCTCTCTCTCTCTTTCTCTCTTTCTGTGGCTTCCCCAGTTTATTTTAGTGCCTTTATCTCAGACACTCTGAAATAAAAGTGTATACCTCTGAACACTGTCTGTGTGTCACATCTGTTCTAGTTAGTGGCTCTCTAAATGTGGCCTGGCTCCAACCAGTCTGTACTTTTATACAGTCAATGGCTCCAACGTTCCAGTGCCTTGCTCAAGGGCCAGGAGGTTTGGCCTCACACCCGCTTTACATAGTGGTGTTTATGGAGTTCCCTAATCCCACTTCCAGATCTTCACCAGCCCACATTTAAAGGATATAAAGGTAAGTCAGGTCTGGGTGTCGGCGAGACAGGAAAGGCACTGGGCCGGTGTTTGTCCTCAGATGAACATGCCGATATTCTGCCATAAAACACAGATTGGCCTCTCCTGTGTGTGTGTGTGTGCGCCTGCGCTGACGTCATCTCAGGCTAAAGATCAAAGTCTGGGACAGACAGACGTGGTCACTCTGAGACATTTTGTTTGAAAATAACAAGAAAAATCTCCTGCACTGGACCTCGAGACGGACAGGCCGGCAGAGAGAGAGGCAGACAGACAGGCAGACAGACAGGCAGACAGACAGGCAGACAGACAGGCAGGCAAGCAGACAGTCTGTGAGGGCCAGAGTAGATGGGACCTTAGACACCTCCCGGACAACTGGAGGGCATCTTGGAGTCAAGACACAGGTGGGGATATTTCCTGTCTAACGTGTTTGTCTGTCTCTCTACCATGTCTGTCTGTCTAACACATCTGTCTGTCTGTCTAACACACCTGTCTGTCTCTCTACCATGTCTGTCTAACACATCTGTCTGTCTGTCTATAAAGAAATGCAACACAATGCCAATAAAGTGACCAATAATGTGGATATTGAATTTCCAAGAGGAGCGGTATCTTTGGAAAGTGATACGTCACACTAACGGACCGCCGGGACAGTTCACTTCGATCCCATCTGTCACCCTTCTGGATTAAGATCCGCACACGTTTTGCTTTGGGACTCAGGTTAAACAAACGCTTGGAGTTATGTTTCATCTCTTTAGACAAACTGGATTACATTAGATTATGATACAATATATCATATATATTATGTCATATATACAGTATATAAAAGCCACATATTTAGAATATATACAAGATAAGTAAGATGGTAAAGACTGCAATTTGAAATTGTTTTGCATTGCTAAGATGATGGGGTACATTTATAGCAGACTATTATTGGACTCATCTGATGTTTGCAGTAGAAAACAGAAGTTAAATGTTTATTAATATTTATTCATTCCTGGGTTTTTCCATTCACATAAATGGTTTGGTATTGCATCTGTACTATTGGACCTGATCAGATTAGATGCAACGCAGCATATGACAGTGCATTACCGTATATGACAGTCATAAAAGGGCCATTTGAACTGTACCTGATATAAAACAGGAATCTCGAATAAGAATGTGTAAGAGATAGCTGGATGGAGACAGGTAGAGTCATGTAGCAGACACACAGGAGTCAGGTACAGGTACAGGTATGTTGGGCAGCGGCTAGCAGCATCGGGCTCCAGAATGCTTACAGGGGAATTTACCTGTGTGTGTGTGTGTGTGTGTGTGTGTGTGTGTGTGTGTGTTCAGTAGGCCTGAGATCCCGGGGCTTGCCTGCTCGCTCCTCCCAGAGGAGAGTGTCTGGGAGCGGGAGACACACACAGACATGGAGCCGGTGGTCCTGGGAGAGGTGGAGGCCCTGCAGAGATTCTTTGACAGTGAGAACACGATCATGTACTGACACTGTAGCAGGTGTACAGTTATAGTTATGTATTATATAATTTCTTTATTAGCCACCGCCCTTGTCATGAATACAAGCTCCTGCTTTGCACACACATAGAGGGGAAAACTATCCTTGAGCATTATGATGCAGCAACTAGATATAAAATGATGTCACCTGTATGTGTGCGAGTGTGTTTACGAGTCAGCTCCAGGTCTTGCATCACAGGAAGTGGGCGGGACTATGAAGCCATGAGGGTCAAATGTCACTTATCAGACTCTTCTAGTGACAGAATACTGTATATTGATAGATGTTACACTGTGTGTGTGTGTGTGTGTGCGTGCGCTTGCAGGTCAGGATGTGACCGGTGTGTTGGAGAGCTCAGTCGCCGTGGATACCAGCATACTTGAGCAGTACCTCAGCAACGACATGGACAGCTTGGTGGACACACACTCACACACACTGTAACCGTCATGTTATATACCTCTATACAGTACCAGTCAAAGGTTTGGCTTGTAAAGGTTGTGACTGGTACTTTTCCTATGTGAAAAGCTGTATTTACGTATACACAGTATACACACA
>JAOEHI010003522.1:0-10706 GCA_025447815.1 Percopsis transmontana
ACACAGGTGAGGGTGGTGAACAGACAACGAGGGGAAGGACCATATAAGGAGACAGGGCGGAGCAAGGGAGGGGCCAGGAAGAACACAGGAACAAGGCAGACACACTAGGGGACCATGGAAACAGACTCAGGGGAAGACATGAGACAAGACCAGGGAACAGGCGGGGTTGTGACACTTCCTCTCCTCTGCTATTTTTTCCACAAATAAACCTATTTTAATTTATTTTTTTAATTATTCTATAATTTAATGAGGGCCCAGTTCTGGGGGGTGAAACATTTATATATCCTTCTTACAAGAGACAAGACCAGGGAACAGCCGTGGTCGTGACAGTTATCTTATTTATTTAAATAAACATAATTGCAATGTAATCTTAGTTGTGTATTCTGGAATACCCATAGAAATGATAGAGCATACCCTTTTATATTTTCTTAACTAATAGAAATTGCTTTCATTGTAGACAATAAAAACAGTACAATTTAATCACAAAAGTCTTCCTAGCTAGGAAGGGGCAGGATAGTCTAATGGTCTAGGTTTGGGTCTCCCAGACAGAAGGTTGTAGGTTCCAGCCCCAGAGTTGGCCTTCTTGTAAGCATCCTTGAGCAAGATGCCTAACCCCTATCTGCTCCATGTAATAGCACCATGTAATTGTAAGTTGCTTTGGATAAAAGAGTCTGCTAAATGATCTAATTGTAGCTAAGCAGCTTTATTGACAGGAAATGATAGAGAGTTTTTCAATCAATCAAGGCCCCATAATTATTATTTAGACCTTTTAACACTGCATTACGTACATGGTGCAGTTCTCCACTAGAGGTGCCATGGTTCACATGTCCCCCTGCTTTTTCATATCCGTGGGAGTTACTGCATGTCTTTGTGGGTCTTAAACACATTTATGTAATAAGGCATCTGTTATAAAAGACTGTGTGTGTGTGTGTGTGTATATATAGATAGATACACACAGTAGCTGTTCTATTTCAATATTGTTTAATTCGGTTCAAAATTTGCTGGCACATGAACATTTTCAGATAATACACAGATAGATAACACTATATTCCTTCCATATGTAGGCTTAGATTTGACATTGGATTTGGGGTTGGTAGGAGGGGTGATGCATGACTCAGTTCGGTTTTGCTCCACTGGAGGGAGGTGGACTTTTGAAAGGCTAGGGTGTGCAGAGATTTCTGGTCCCATTTCTCTGGTTCATATAGTTCCAGCCTCAAAGGGTTGATTAGGACGCATATCAGGTTGAAGTGGTGCGAAGCTAGTATGAATACGCTAAGGCCACATCTATATTAGCACGGGTAGGTTCTTACACGGGTAAAACAGCTCTTTTTGACCATGCGGCCACACTACCGTTTGTGCCTCCATTTAAAAAAAGTATCCGCGTCCATACAGAAACGGTTAATCAGGGGGAAAACACATACGTTATTGCACTGCTCAGGTTGCTAAACACATGATCATATGCAGCTAATCCGTGTCATTCCTACTTTTGTTGTTTACGGAAACACACCTCTTCTCCGCTAAGGCGGGCAGACAGACGATGAGGTAAAACCTAAAACTCATTTAACTCGTATAATTAACCAATGATTAAGTTGCAAAAGCTGTGGAAAATACGCACTGAAAGACATGCCAGAGCAAATATGGTGACATATTGGAGCTCTATAATAAACATTATGTTGCGTGTCAGACTGGAATTGAAACCCAAATGCAGACAGAGACTCAGAGGGAAGTTTAACAGGTTTAACGCAAAGTACTTAGTTTGAGGTTCCAGAAAGAACACAAGTCCAGGTTCTCTGAGAGGCAAAACAGATCCAGAGGTTCTGAGGCAGAGTGGTTACGTAGGATGTCCAGTAAGCAGCTAAGTCCAATGGAGCAGGAGTCCGGTTTCCGTAGAACTAACGCACAAAGAGAAGAAGGGTCAGGACAGGCAAAATACAAACGTGGAGACAGGTACCAAGCTGGGTCCTACGCTAGACTGACTGTGGTCGTCTTGACTAGGTTCTGACGCCAAGTGGAAGGTTATATAAAGCAGAAGTGATTGTGGTAAATGGGCTGCAGCTGGAAAAGCTGACACCCGCACACCAGACTCCAATCCTGCAATCAAACACAGACAGAGGGAAGAGGAGGAGGAGAGACAGAGCTATCTAGCTGTAGCAGACCTAACACATTATCCGTCATCTGAGGAAGCAGAACAGTTGGGAAAGGAACAGCCCCGCAACAAGGACGA
This sequence comes from Percopsis transmontana, assembly GCA_025447815.1. Taxonomy (NCBI): domain Eukaryota; kingdom Metazoa; phylum Chordata; class Actinopteri; order Percopsiformes; family Percopsidae; genus Percopsis; species Percopsis transmontana. The sequence goes on from JAOEHI010003522.1 coordinate 2,225, forward strand.
CATTACAAAGACGCACATAAAACATCAGTCTGTTATTATTGTACATTTGGTATAGTATTTTCATTCTTGTAATTTAACCCTTTCTTGCCAAAGAACACAATGCGATTGTACACGTCTGATCTAGGTTTCTTTGTTTTTTAACTTGGATACGTATTATACTAGATTACACATTTACAGTAAAAATAGAAATCCGATATACTGTTATGGTATGCCCTGCATACATATTTACGTTTACAATATCTTTGTCACTTAAGAGCATGCAAACTTTTTTTAAACCATCCACCGGAGATGTCATTCTGTTGTCTGACTATGTGTCGGTGCAGTTGTTCACTAAAGGTGAGTGGAGAGTTCCTGGAGTATGGACATTCAAAAATCTTCATGCTATTCTTCAAGCATTTCATTGTTTTGAAAACTGTACCATCATGCACTTGCTCGCCTAGGGCTTATCCAAAAACGGCATTCCTTGTATGGGCGGTTGCGAGCTTGGCCAATCTGGTGTTATGCAATTTTTCTACTCTACCCGCCAAAATCGGACTCTCCTTTGCTGCCAAAATAGTATTATCATGTGATCTTGCATGAGACGTCAGCGTTTCTGAAGAGCTTCGTTTTCAGATTCATCCACTTAGGAGAGCAGTTTTGAAAAGGTTTCAGTGCTGGAATAGCCGGATTACGACCACGCCCCACTACATACTTTTAATTCTTTTAGCTCTAAAACCCTGCTAAAATAATTAATTTCGATTTCTAGTGTTATTAGCAAGAACCAATAATGAAGAAGGTGTCCGTTGTCCCACAGGTATAGGTGGGCAGGAGCTCCAAATGGACACAGAGGACATTAAAATGTTAGGTTAAAAGGGAACCTTGGGAAATGGCTCAAAAGCAGAAGAACCATTATAGGATGCGCAGGTGCTGAGTGGACAAGTTATCAGTTTCCATTACAGAGCATTAAGTCTATAAATAATGTTAACAACCATCATTTTTTCAGTCCACAGAGAGTAGAAAGATTCAAAACTATCCCTATAACAACATTCACATTTTCAGCCTTTGCTTTGATGTCCTACTTGATATTAGTAATAATAATACAATATTTATTCTTAAACAGTTCATGAAGAAGTGCTTTACATGATAAAAAAAACACAACGTAAACAATATAAAATATGAATGTAAGCAGATAAAAGAGGCCATAAAACAATAACAGCATAACATAAATAGGAATAAATGTATAAAAAAGACTTAAAGAAGATAGAGATTAGCAAGTCTGATTTCCTCAGGTGGGTTGTTAGAAAGTCTAGGTGCACCAAAGGCTTGGTTGCTATTAATGCACAGTCTAGACATTGGCAGGGTACCATCCTCAAAAGAGGTTAAAAGGTCTGTCATGTATCTTATGTTCCAGGCATGCTTTAAATGTTAAAATTCTCTGAAATGTCCTGGGTTCAATTCCAGGAAATGTTTATTTGCCAGGAAATAATTCCAAATGTAGTTTTGAATACCACTCAGTGTGACAATATTCCTTAATAACAATGTGTCAAATTCAAAGTCTTGTCAGTTTTCCCTTTCAGACTTAAAATATTTTCTCTGACTTTCACTACTCTTTCCTCCCTCAACTCCCCCTTTTCTCCTCCCTTACCCATAACATGATTCCATCCATAAATCCATTATCTGTACAGTCGGCTGTCCCTATGCTTTTCCTCTATCTCTGAAGATGTTGGCAGAAGGGAGCAGGTCTTGATAAATAGGCTACGGTCGTCAAGCTAGTGACAATAATGCCCAGGTTGAGCTTGACTGACACCAGGGATTTCAGGAGTGCCTTGCAGACATACAGTATATCTCTCCCTCAGGGTCTCAGTGCATGTATGTATGTGTATGTGTGTGTGCATGTGCGTGTGTGTGTGTGTGTGTACAGTATGTGTATATATGTATGCGGAGGCCATTTATATGGGGACATGCACAGTAGCTTTCCTTATCCAATGCTGCTGAGGTTTGGATGTCATGTTTATGCTGTGCAGAAAGCAATTTCAGATACCTGAAAACAGGCGCGCGCACACACACACACACACACACACACACACACACACACACACACAGAATAACCATAAAAACACATTATCTGTGGTAGATGCTTACACCCACACACACATGCAATGCATGGACACACACAATCTCTTGGAGAAAACAATTGGAGGGGGAAAAAATGATAGCACTGAGCTCTTTTTCATTTCATATAGACCAGAGAGTGTCATTATCCACATATGTTGTACGTATATGTGTGGCGTGCAGATCTTGAAAAATAAATATACTGTATATTGATATTAATTTCCTCTAATGTTATTCTTCAGAGCAATCATTTAATTTTCCCTCTCTCTTACAACAGGAGCTAGTAAAACACACCCACGACGTCACTGACAAAAGCAACCTGCGGATGGCGCTGGATGCAATGAAGGTAAGAATGGCATGCACACGTGCAAACAATCTATTCTGTATCACACTGTGGCATGTTGTTGCTCAGTTAGGCATCAGAACAATACCAATCACACAGTATACAGTATACTGTACATACTTCTAAGTTAAAAAATAGACCTGCAGTTCTCAAACTCACCACTAGACGGGCTGTAAAAACGTAAAATTGGCGGAATGAACCAATTGCATCATGCGTGCGTGGTGTTTTTTCTTCTTCTGTGTGTTTTAATTTGCAGGACCTGGCTCAGTATGTGAATGAGGTCAAGAGAGACAATGAAACTCTGCGGGAGATCGATCAGTATCAGAAATCTATTGAAAACCTGGTAAGTCTGATAGCAGTGTTGTACAGTATACTCCCAAAAGATGCATGCTGGGTTAAAGTGACTTGTACCATTGTACCATTATTATAGTTTTTTTTTAAAGAGGTAGTAGGTATTTATTGGCCACTGGGGGTTCATGGGAGTGCATATGTTTGCGATTTGCATCTAAATAAACTGTATATACGACTTCTGCTCTCAACCAAGGGATTTCATGGCGATTGGATTTAAAACACTAATTCCGTTCAGGTATTATACATCCACTACATATGGAAATACCCTGCCCCTAAAAGGAGATTTTTAAAATCTCGTAATGAATAACCGAGCTATGTCATTGCCAGGTAAACGATGCGACAAACAACATAAAGCGACGGACACAATTACACACATGACTCATTAGGTTCTCCAGCCCGCAGCCCAACTAGTTTGTTCACTTCACAGCCACTATTGCTTAGCCATCTCTCCCCTCCCCCCTCCCCTCCATAGAATCAACCTCTGAAGACATACGGCAGACCAAAGGGAGATGGGGAAGTACGGGTGGTGTCGGTGGACAAACGAGCCAAACAGGACAGGTGAGACGAGGTTGACGTGACAAGTAGCACAGATTGTAATAAAGGGTAGCATCAGGCACTCCGGTTGGAACATTGCCAGGTTGTGGATGCCTATCTTTCTGCACAAAAGCCAAACAATCTAAGCACTGTTCAGCAGATTCAATGACTAAGTGAATTAATTGCATTACTTTAATCACATTTAGCTTTGGTTATTTACTAAGGGGACAGTTCAGAATGAGAAGTAAAGCTCTTTTTGTGATCAGACTATCTTCTCTGCCCAGTGAACAGTGAAGGGTTTAATGATAATGGGACTCAAAGTTATATTTTTCAGAAGTAAAAAATAGGAATTGACAAAAAATGTAAAACTATCCATTTAACAACGTTCACATTTTCAGCCTTTAGCTTTGCTTTGATGTCCAACTTGATATTAGTAATAATAATACAAAAAAGTTATACCTATTTCTATTGCACATTTCTTAAGCAATCTAGACCTGGGGTCACCAACCGTTTTAAAACTGAGAGCTCCTTTTTGGGTACAGATAAATGCGAAGGGCTACCAGTTTGATACACACTTCTGAAATAACAAATTTGCACAATTTACCTTTTATTATATGTTGTTATTTATAATTAATGATATTCATCTATGTGAAAATACTGATCATGTTAATGATTTCTCACAATAATTATCAACAATGATTTTACAAGGTAGAAAACAGATAAATATCAATATGCAACACTTTATTTCTATAAAACTCTGCAAGTATTTACATTTTTAAATGATCACTTTTATAACATTTTTACTAGCCACTAACAATTTTTAACAAATCATGCAAATTATCAATTATGTAACATACAAAAATCAACTTTCTATCTATACTTTCTATCAAACAGATTTTTTAATAATTCTTATCACATTTGGAATTTATCACTAAATCTGCAGCATTTTAACAAAATGATCATATGTTACATTTTACAAACACATTTGTTAATGGCATGCTGTTCAGCAGTGTATTGTAATCTGGGATGTAACTTGACACTGCAACTCTGAGTGAGTCTTGCAGATGTGCATCAGTCGTGTTCTGTGTTTGTTCTTGATGAAGCTCATGTCAGAAAAGGCTGATTCACAAAGATAGGTTGAAAAAAACAGGCTGGCAACCTTTTATAGCTGCTGTGCATACACCACTGTACTTTTCTGTGTCAACAAGGCACCAAAAGTTTGGTGCAGCCTGATAGGCTTTGAGGTGGAGGCGTCCAAGCTGAACGTTGCATTTAGTTGCTCAGAAATGCATGTTGTGTCCACGTTCATGAAAGGATTAGAAATGAAGATGATCAATGTCACAAACCTGTTCTCAAACTCTTAAATGCACAGATAAAATGTTCATCTGGGCTTTAAATGCATTTAAAGCACTTATCATGTCAGCAACAGTCTTACCTTTGCCTTGCAGCTCACAGTTCAAATGGTTCAGTTTCCAGGTAATGTCCGTTAAAAATGCAAGGTCTTCGCCTTTGGATTGCATGAACTCTTTGATTTCACCCAAAAGTGACAAAAAACTAAGCAAAATTCATCCCCTGCTGAGCCTTCGGATTCTGTGTGTAGTAGCAGGTCACCATATTCAGCTGACAGCTCTTCCAATAGCACCTTGAATGTTCTGTGCTGTTTAGCTCTGGAGCGGATGCTGTTTATGATCTTCACGACGGGAGTCATCACGTGCCCAATGCCGATCACCTTTGCACATAACGCCTGCTGGTGAATGATGCAGTGGTAATGCAAAAAGATTGGGAGCTCTGTGTCACCTTTACAGTGAGCGATGAATCCTGTATGTCGGCCGAACATAGCAGGAGCCCCGTCTGTAGTCACTGACACCAGCTTTTCCAACGGTACCTTTTTCTCCGCGAAAAACTCCTTCACCGCGTTATATATGTCAACTCCCCTCGTAGTTGTCTTTAAGGGCAGTAGTGTCAGAAGTTCTTCTTTTGTGGAGAACATCATCAAACACCATCCGGATAAAGACCATCAGCTGCGCTGTATTGCTGCTGTCCACGGACTCGTCACACTGGATGCTAAACCACCTGCACTTCGCCAGATCCTGGTCCAGCTGATCGGCCAAGTAGCCGACACTCTTCTAACCATTATAGTTACCCCCAGTTGAACATCGGAGAGAGTAGAGATTACAATCGGTTCCATATGTCTCGTCTTTGAGCACAGTGTTTGCAATTATCATCATTGCTTCTTTGAAAACCTCCCCATCTGAAAATGCCTTCTTTTTCTTTAATCAAGAAATGTGTAGCACTAAATGAGGCTTCGGTTGCTTTTTGGGAGCTTTTCACCGGTCTTGTGAAAAAAGACTGCTGTTTGCACAAAGCTGCCTTTAACTCGCAGGGTTTTTCTGCTCGTAGTGCGCTGCCCGGTGGGTAGTTAGCAGGGTAACTTGTGTGACACGTTCTGAAATGTCTCTCCACATTATGCCGCTTTGCCGTCGCCACAGTCGAGACACACGCAGGAATCTCTCACAGTGGTAAAAAATAACTCTTCCTCCATTGTGAAAAATATACAGTATGTTTTCTTTATTTTTTTCTGCCATTTTTTCGGGGGTGAATCATCTACTCATCTTCTCTGCGCCCGCCAACTGGTCTCCACGGCAATGGTTAACCGTTGCCGTTGAGACCAACTAGACGCCTGCTCTAATCTAATATGAAACTTTTTTTTTTTAAATCCACTCTAAAGCTGGAGACATACAAGGGACTTGGCAATTCTAAAGCGCAACATGTTGCAATAGTTTATGTAAGATGTAATCGACATCGACAACGATTCCGGTCCAGTGTTATGCCAAAAGGGGAATCGCCGATGGAGAACAACCTACCGGTGAACATGCTTCTGGGAAGGGATCTGCCAACACTGTGTGAACAGTCGACCAAGGGGAAATACCTGAATGTGATGAACTGTCTAATGTTGCTGTTTATTTTGTGACTCCTCTGCCTGACTTTGACCCTAGTCTGTGCGTCGGGACAACAGCGCCTGGAGAAACATGTCGGTTCACCTAAAACTGTTAAAACAGCTGCTGGTGATCTTGATACCTGGGGACATTGTAAGGCTACAAAGAGCAGACCCAACCCTCAAAGATCTATCAAATAAAGCCTTAGCGGGGGAACACCAGACCACCTATTCAGGGGGTTCACAGTTCTGCAGAAGAATAGCATCCTTTACATGGGGGATAAGACAGACAGCAGAAGGTTGGCGGTGCCTGCCAGCTGCAAACCACTGGTGTTATACTTAGCATTGTTTCCCGCCCAGACACAAAACCCATCTTAGGTTGGGTGTACGATTTTATTGGCCTTCGATGTACACTGATGTTAAAACATACTGCAAGACATGTGCAGAGTTCCAAAAAACGAGTGCTGTCTGCAGGTCTGAACAGGTGTACCTCCATTCGATGCCGGTGATCACCACACCAAGATATCCATTGTGGATTGCAATGGATATCTTGGGGCCCTTGGAGAAGAATCCTTGTTGTGTGTGATTACGCCACCAGGTTTCCATAGGCTTTCCCACTGCCCTGTGGCCTGGTACAGTTGTTTTCCCATGTAGGAATACCGGAGTGGCCCGTGCATGGACCACTGGACTCAGGCAGACAGAGCTGGAAGGGCCTTGAGAGTGCTTCTGAGAGACAAGGAGTTGTCCACTATATCCTGCAAGTCAGGGACAACCTGGAGAAATACTGGGATGTGGAGCAGGTAGGGGACACAGGGTTGTTGAGGCATAGAAGGGTCCTGGCAAGGTTGACCTCTCGCATCTTGATGGTACCAAACCAGTGGAGTTGCAGTTGGTCTTTGACAACTTTCCCAAGCTGTTCCACCAGAGACCCTGTGTAACCAGTGTGCTTGTGTGCGACATTGGGGAGCCGAGACAGGTAGTCTGCTGTCACGTCTTCTTTATCAGCCTTGTGAGTGACGCAAATTACACTACCGGCATACTAATAGCTTGCTAGCTGGCCAGTTAGCATAACAGTCTGTTAACATCTGGAAGAGGCTCTGTCGCTACGGTAAATTAGTAAGCCTATATGTGATTACAGTCGTCAGATTCAAGGCTGTCAACCAGTAGCGCCAGTTATGGTGAAGCCAAAGGGTCATACATCGCTTGAAGCGGCACTGCATATGACATGAAAAGCAAGCAGTGGAGTGACATTATGGACGCAGTAACAGACAGTTCAGAGCAATGATTAATACACTGGATTCAATCTATGTCTTACAGTGGCAAAAATACTTCAGCAAAGCAATGTTCAAGTTGTTAGCATATCTCTTTTTTTTTAAGACGGTGTGTGAAACTTGTCTCTCGCCGGTGTTGTCTGTGTGTATGCCGTAGTGTTGTGTTGCTCGTGAACGTTTCGTTCTTTGCGAACTATTCTTTTATATGACTCGGAGTAATGAGTTGTCTGTGACTGATTCGTTCAACTTCACGGTCTTGGACTCTTACGTTTACTCGTCGTCGCATGCAGCAGCTGCATATAGGCTCAGTAGGCTAAGGCTACTGGAAACAGAAATGATTAGTTCACGACTCATGGGTCTTCGGGGTTTGTGTCTTTCATTCATTTGTCAGTGGTGCGTCTCTGCACCTCCTTGGTTTTCACATGGTTTGAATTAGTTGTGGCTTTATAGAATGATGATCAAGAAGTGAATTTGTGTAGGCTATTTGTGTAGGCTCTTTCCTCACTGTTCCGTGTGGCCGTGGTCTTCCCTGGGTCCTAAACCTAGTCATGTTAAAAGGAGCGCTTATATGCGCATATTTCAGAATAGAATATTCCATTGGGTTAAGGAATGGGGGGGAAAGTGGTATAGTATGGCTCCATATATAGGGCTCCAACACCTCAGACTGCTATAAAAGAAATCACACCACGGTTTCTGCAGTGTGTGACAACATGATGGGTAAATGCACCTGCATTTTGAGCTGATGCATTCAACGCGGGGGCACTGTAATGCAATTGTAAGAGTGTAAGTTTAAAGATAACATAATAGATTAAAAATAATTAAAATATTTCAAAATGACCCCTAAAAGCATCTAGGGACCTCTTGAACCTTACTTTGAGGCCTACCTCTCTCTCTCTCTCTCTCTCTCTCTCTCTCTCTCTCTCTCTCTCTCTCTCTCTCTCTCTCTCTCTCTCTCTC
>JAOEHI010003523.1:0-10706 GCA_025447815.1 Percopsis transmontana
ATGTAATAGCACCATGTAATTGTAAGTCGCTTTGGATAAAAGCGTCTGCTAAATGACCTCATTGTAATTGTAATTGAAATACAGGAGGGAGTGGCAGGAGGCAGGGAAAGACGGACCTCGAGAAGGTAGCCAAGCTGAAGGCAGAACGTAAGATGCCGTAGAGATGGGCAGAAGAAGAGAGAGCACATACAGAGCAGTTAGCGCGACTGGAGGCTGTGGACCCAGAGGTCCAGATCCTCGCCCATGTCCAGGCCATGTCCAGGCCACAAGGGCTGATCTCCAGGCCACCAACGTGCATAGTGACAGCCCCATTGGTGAGCCCAGTGTTGGCAAGGAGAGCGTCGCTGTCAACCTTCTAGCAAATTACTGGAGAAGGTGCTCATATAGCACACAGTGTGTATAAAGTAGTGCACCCTGACCTGTAATCCTCCTCACTGAGGCTCGTTCTCTGTCAAGGTCCGGTCTCTTGATTTATCTCTCACATAGTTATGAGTCTAGCGCGCCTTTTGTTGCGTCTCTCTTGGCTCTGATACCCTGCATTCATAAAATCTACTCAACTGTATCAACCCTGGCACACTACATATCTGACACAAGGCACATTATGTGTTCATTAAAACAGTGATATGCTGCTGTACAACTAACAAGTGGTTATGGATTAGGCTGACATTACCTCCGTGATCTCCAGACGGGAGACCTTGACCCGAATGTCCAAACTGTGAGGACCTGAAGTTTACTTCTGAGCCTGGTCGCTGACTCGCTAACCTCCAACACCCGCCCTGCCTGTCGTTCAGAAGCCTGCAAGACCTCGCACATGCTTCCTGCACAAATATTTAGACTGGCCTCAATGTCCAGGGAGTCACAGCGATAACAAGACACAGGCTGGAAAAGCCATCGCACCACCAACGATGATGAAAAGGAAAAGGAGTAGAACTAACAATAAAGGAGTAGGTTTGATCCTCGGCCCGGAGTCCAGGTGAAAAAGTCTTGACAGGGACCACGGTCACGCCACGTGTGTAAGATCTGCCCCTCCAAACTATCATGCCTGCAAACGGACAACTCCTCATAGAAAGGCACCATAAATTCTCAACGCATACTCTGCAGTACACAAAGTATTTCCCGGCCTGAATGGCGGAACTAATCAGGAAGATGTTGTCGTAAACTAGAGGTTTGGTGTTATTCCCCACAGCGAACTACCGTACGCTTGTTTACACCGTTGATGCTGATTCACCGTCACAGCAGAGAGGGAGTGCGAGGGTTCCCTCTCTGCTGTGACGGAAGTTCCCGGACGACGAAGAGCACGCGCACACAGAGAAACACACTCCTTGAGTTTGCATAGCTTACCGTTTAATTGATGAATAACAAACGGCCTCCCGGGGCTTTCTGCTGATGGCACCAAATGCAGCCTTAATGAGCTTTCCTTCTGTAACGTCAGCGCTCACGCCCCCACACTAAGCGCTCCCGCACCGCAGCACACCGTGGTCTCTGCTCGGGGCGTACCTCTGGATTGTGTCTGTTGCGTTAGACAGCCTGCCCGCCCGAATACCTGGCTTGTAACGGGAAGCTTTAGAACAACATCTAGTTTGACATCTTGTGAGTAAAAACAACACCTAGATTTGTAATTGTATGTATCGGGAGTATATATTATCCCATTCAAAACTATTCCTGTTTTCATGGCGGGACGTGAAAGGAAATACTTCACTCATTTATAAACCTACACACAAAGCCCTTGGGAGTTCGTCCAGAAATGGCCTGCTTACATCTGGTCAGCTGCTTCACTCGTTACTGAACCTTGGGCCATAAGATACACATAGGTCAGTTGGTCTGTGAATATAAGTGATACGCTATATGTTCTGTAATCAAGATGATGTGATTAAAGAAATCAAGGACAATGGGCCTGACTCATTCATTGATTCAACCACAGTGCAAGCTCATTTAATAATGTAACTGCATGTGAAGAAAATCTATTTCTTCATTTGCAGTCTGGGCAGGGTTTTCCCACATCTTCTGTCTGTTGAATTTATAGCCTTATATCAAATTTTTCTAGTGATACCTCACATGCGTCAGAAGTCTCTGAGATACATAATCACAATCACACACTTTCAGTCAGGTTTCCCAGAGTATAACACTCAATGTTTTGGTGACTGTGGCCCAACATTTAATGTTCTGCCTACTTCACAGTTATGGTTTGCGTCAAGTCCAGGCTTCAAAATTGGTTCCAAACCACAATTTTCGAATTTATTGCTGTTAGATTGCTACCACTAACAAGAGCATTTGTTGTTTTCTCTGAGCTTGTGTAATTGGCGTCCTATCTGTATTTCATGATGAAAACAATGGGATTGGGACAATGGGACTTCTTCAAGCCTGCTACTGGAAGCAAAATAACGAAGTCGTCTGCAAACGGAGATCTGTACGAGTTCTGTGAGGTTCATTGAAGTCCAAGTTGGTAATAAAATCATTGTGCGACGTCGGCTTGCGCTGGAGGAAGGCATGGCGGCAGGACTCCTCTCTGGATCACTGTAAGGCCTGAGATACCAGGGATAAGCAGAAGAAACAAACACGGGTAGGGGGGAATAGATGGAAAGAAGGGATGCGTGAGAGAAAGAGAGAAAGGAGAGAGACCGCCATCCATTCACAAGCCCACGTTGGCGTCAGCTTACATATATCTGCCCTGTAGTTTCCTGGGTAGGCATGTCCATGTTCAGCCCGACCAAACTAAACAACAGGGGGGGGGAAACAATATTTCCCACATAATCCAGCCAACCACTTTGTCCGAATATTCGGACATCTCGGCGGGTGATCCGCTCTGAGCCAATCACCTCGTCAGGACCCTGCTGGGTGGTCCGGACCCAGACAGAGTGGACGTCTCCCTGGTGTCTGGCTCCACGGGAGCTCCCGGGGGACCCAGAGAAGAGCTTCTCACCATCTCGTCCCCGGAGTCAACTCAGTATGCTAAGAGACTCAGGAACCAACAGAACCCGTTTCTCAATTAAAGGTGAATTTGAAGTCTAATCTTGCACCTACAATCACTGGTAAACGATATGTGATATTGAATTATATTTTTGATCCAAATGAATATTTATAAGCATGAAATCATATAGACTCAGACTCAGACTCACATCAGTATGTAATTAAGTACTATGCAAGTAAGTATTTTAAAACCTATTTCCATAGTGCATACATTCATATGTGAGTAGAATTGGAGTTTAATTCTATTTTATTTTATTTAAACCTAATTCATTTGATTTGGAAATATGTATATTCACACACAGAAAATTCTGCTCTAAAATCATTTATTTATCTGAGATAAAACAAGTAGACAGTCCTAGATAGGACAAGAACATTGTATTACAGCATTAAAATAAACATTAAACATTATCAGGCACAGCAATAAAAGAGAGGCCCCTCGAGTGTGGTTGGGAACGTTTAAACAGCCTTTGATTCAGTTTGCATAAACAGCTTAGAACTGAAAATGACGCAGGCCCTAACCTTTGATATTCCTGTATACCTGCATGCACACAGAGCTGATTATTCACCATCAGACCCAAAGACATTTGAGGCCTGGCATTCGTCCTTCAGCAGGACAAAAAGGTCACAGCAAGGAGAGAAGGAGCAAGCGTTTACCGATGAGGAATCTGCTGAGAAATAATGCCGTCATGCCACCGAGACATTGTGAAGATAGGAGATGGAAGCAAGCTACAACATCGAGAAAGAAGCAGGCCTATGCGATCATCACTGACCCAGAACCTCATTGACTTGAAAGGAGGGGTTAATGTTTGCATGCCACACTTAGAGTGATTGCCTGGGCCGGCTGTATTTGATCCCTCAGGAAAACACAGGTGAAATAACAAAGGCGGAACCAGAGTCACACGTTTCACCTGGTGGTGAATTTGTGGTTGAGCAAAATGCAAAAGAACACAGGTGCAAATATGAGCCCTGCTTTTGTCCACACTGTTTGCAGAAACACTCAAAGGAACAATCACTGAAACCTTTTGTTTATATTTCAAAGAAAGAAAGAGATTTGATGGTGCCTGCAAAAAAGTAGCACTGAATAAATCTTTAAGATAAGTGACATTTTTTGTTGTTGACTTTACTGTGGACATTAAAGCCCCGGTCAGGGTTCCCTAAACGGGAAAGCATTCATCATAAGCACGACACATAATACCTTCTGCTCATGTGACATAATCATAACACATATACCGTAAGATGTGGGCTGGACCCGGGGTGTGCTGTGACTTCTAGTCTCACCTCCTGGCATTCCTCCCACCCTAGAAGGCACCTTTTGCACGCACTTTAAGAGCACCGATGGAGCTGAACTGACTGGAGATTGAACAGACTGGGAGTTTGTAAACGGCTGTGATTATGTGCTTTACACATCTCACAAACAAAATAATCACTTACATTTTCTCTCTTCTAAGTAAAGTAATTGTTGAACCGTTCATGGTGGCACTAAAATGTCAAACATGTGCTTATGTCAAACATAAATACTTAATTTAGCCTTTGATCAAGCCTAGAGTGCTACTTGAATGTGCTATAAAGTAAAATAACTTTATGCAACTGAATAGGCTTAGTAAATGATGTGACATATTCATCTTTTAAAACTCAATGAGAAACCCTAGCAAAGACAAAAAAAGTTATACTATAACTTACAAGAACGTGGCATTCTTTTATATTTTTAAAAAAAAACTTTTGCTAGGGTCCATCCGCCTGGACACACACACACACACACACACAAACACACGCAAGCATATTTGGGACCCTCCCCTTCATACTTCCTGTTCTCCATTTTGACAGCTGCCCAGCCCATTTGCAGCAATTCAGTTAAATTGCTCTGCTGCTCAAGTGTAGCAGAGACTGCTTTAACGATCAAACACATCATGCGTGTGTATGTGTCTGCATGTTTGTGTGTGTGCGTGTGTATGTACATACGTGCATCTGTAAGTATACGTGTGCGTTTTTGTACGTGTCTGTTTGTAGGTGTATTGTTGTGTGTACATCATTTTACTTACAGCTACCCAACTCTGGAGGTTTAGTGAATTCTTTTTTTTTATCAGAACATTTTAATAGGAAACCATCTCCACACTAAAGGTACATTAGTTCTCAGAGAGTGTAGATGTGTAACTGGGTAACTCTTCGACGAAAACAAAATGTGAGAATAAACTTCCTGTGGTTTGTTTTAGTTATCGTGTGTTTTGATTGGTCAATCTCCAGAGAATGGGTATGAAGGGCTTCTAAATTATTCTCTAAACAAAGGTGTAGAAAACAATTACTTTTATTACTTACATTAGTTAAATGTAAATTAAGGTCTGTACAGATTAACTGGACTTTACTTGAATATTAATCCCATTACAAAAATATTACAAATATTTGTTTCACATTCAAGAATGGATTTTTAATTATGAATGATCAAATATGAATTTTCTAATAGAATAATTATATATCTTTAGAAATATCTTTAATGAAAAATCTGTGCTGTAGAATTAAATTAGCATGTGGTCATAGCAAAATAAACACAACATCCCTTATGAACCCATAAGGACCCATATGAACCCATACGAATGCGCATGCATGCACACACACACACACACACACACACACACACACACACACACACGCACACACGCACACGCGCACACACACACACACAGGTTTTGTAAAATGGAATCATATGGGTTACTCACAGTGTCAAACAGGATCTAATAATCTAAATGTAAACATACCACACACTGTTAACATCAGCTGTTAGCTTAAAGGTTAATCTTAATGGTTAATGTTACTGTAATGTGTGTGAGTGCATGACTTTATGTGTGTCAATAATAAACACAGATAACTCACCACTAGAGGAAGTCTGACACAGAGCTAGTGGGCCTGACGTCACACAGCCACGCCCTCCCCCTGAAGACACACACACACACACACACACACACACACACACCGCTATCCTCTTACGTAATCCTGTGACGGACAGGACATGTATGTTATGTGTCCATCACTCAGTGAGTGTTAGTAAGCAGCAGGAGAACACCAGCCTGTCTTTGCTCGGCCTACAGGTGAGCGAAGCTTCTCCCTGAGCAACAAACACCAGCGCTCGTGTTCTGGAGGAAACGGGACGCATTTGGACTGTGATGCAGTCGCTGGCACTGGTCCCAGTAAGCCTTCCAGAGCTCCCTGCATGTATTCCCACCAACAGAAAGACCCAGCATTCCCAGAGGCAGGACAGTGGAGTTGTGGGAGAAATAAAAGGTGGCTTTGTTGTTGGCTTCCAGCCCAGTGTGTGTCCGTGTGTGCGAGTGTGCGTGCATGCATCCACTCTCTCCATAACTGTATTTCCCAGGCCAATTCCCTCACAGCTGGAAAACCATGTAAGATAATAACTCAGGCATCTTTTCTGGATTATATATTCCATATTCCATGTGTTTGAACATGGCACATAGAACCTGGTTGGAGATCAGAGTTATGAAAACAGAAAACGGATTCATAGTGGGTTAACGCAAAACACACACAGACAACCTGGGAGGCAGTCACTGAGTGTGTTTGGCTTTGGGCCCAGGCTGTGGATCAGACATGGGTCCACATGTGCCGGGCTCCTCTGCTAGTTCACACCTTGTATTTGTCACTAATTGGATCGTTAACAGACCTGCAGTATGCGTGCATGCGCCTCATACAGCTGTGGGTGGGCGGGGCTAATAAATGTACACATGTATGTGCGGCATGCGCGTGAAAGTGAAAACTGCTGACAGGTACGTGCACATCGCCTCCGCAACTCTTACAGGTGGAGCTACAGACTTAGACTCTCTTGGACTTTATGCTATTGAAGTTTGGTGTTACTAAACAGTTATAGGTTGTTTAAATTTCAGCTAGGGGACTGCGCTGAAACTATTTAAAAGTTAAACCTTCACCTCGGTCGAACATAATAAATTACGTGAAAATCTGGACATGACGTCTCAACATAACTGCTGCTGTGTCCGGGGTCCCTCAAATATTTTTTTGTTTAGGCTATATTGTACACTGCAGTTGGGGGCAAACTAAGAACAATAAGACACATCCCCTCAGAGTGAAGCTCCAGAAATCTCCAGGTAAGACCAAAATCTTCCGCTGTTGCCATGAAAATTGGCAAAACCATCACCCTGTTTACGTCAACCCAACCCCCTGCCTTGGCCCGTCTCGCATGCTCAGACAGAACCGCAGCATCTCTGCCAAGCCATAAACCAAATCGGCCCCAAATGTTTGGTGTGAAAAAATAAAAAACAACAGCTATAAGTTGTTTTACGGGATTTGAGTGATGTAAGCGACTTTGTTCCAGAGGAGCTGTGTATATCCCTCCGGAAGACTCGTCCACTTTAACTAATTGGGGCGATTTGCGTATACTCCTATCAACCCCTGACCTGTGGACCCCGCCCCTGTCCCTGGGCCCCTGTTGTCCTCTTACTCTGTAACACCCAAAGCAAGCTAACTGCTAATGCTACGTTCTCTGCAGTGTTGGGGGTAACCCTTTACAAAGTAATGCATTACTGTAATCCCATTACATTCGTCTGTAACGCAATAATGTAACGCATTACTGTTCCCAAATTCAGTAATCACATTACAGTTACTAATCAAACAATTATGTAGTTACTTTATTTTCTGTGATGTGCTCTTTGGGCTGGTTTTTACTGACTTTTCTGTTGGCTTTGTGGTATTATTTTATTAAAGAGCCTCCTTATTAGGATAGGGATTTGTGCTGATATGTGGGCATATGTAGTTTAACATTAAATTGGTAACTGGCAATTACATGACAATGCATCTTCAGCGATGTTGCATAGTAACGCAAAAGCAATCTAACGAATAGTGTAAGGAATTACTTTCTACAAGGAGTAAATAAATAATGTAATACATTACTTTTTTGAGTAACAACTCCAACTGATGACGTTTGGTTAGTCTGGCCAACCAGCAGACAGCAACGCCTCAGCTAAGAGGGTAAATAGAAAATAAAATACAATTTCCAGTCAGGTACACCCTGTAGTGGATAGTTCTTATGTCTGTTTGTGAAAGCCCATTGTATTAGTAGCCTAAGTATAATAATAAACACACTTTAGCAGGGAAACCTTGCACTCTCACAACATATTTTCAGTGTAGCTAGAGAGCCTGTATGGTAGCATGCTTTTTCAGATAACATATCTTCTACCCTGGCTCACACAATTCAACCAATTAGCATTTGGCCGCTCCAATTAGTGTTTGGCCAAATGCCAGCTTGGCCAATCCCTGGTGGTCCCTGCCCACTTTTGAAAAAGCCAGTTATTGTGAAGTGAACTTGGCAACAAGCCTCACACCGGCGTCGTGCCAGGCGGCAAAATCCATCCCTTGCATTCTTTTTCGGGCATCAGTGGTCCACGCTGGCCGAGCTTTGTTTTGCTGCTGTGTTTGATCGAGAGGGTTTGATGCTGCGCGACGCGGGCATCACAACTCAGTTCATGATTGTACGCCACACAGGGCCAAGGGAACTGCTGGTTAATTAGAGGAGGGAACATAATGTGTTGTGTCTTTGGCCGGCAGATTACCTAATCTGTATTTAATGTGGAACCCCACCCTGCAGTATTGAGTTAGTGTATGTTCTGGCACATTAGATTACAGTCACAGCCAATATGTCCCATACACCTTAACGGCAACAAAATACAACTGCAACCTATTACAAATGATCATTACATGACGCTAACCCATATCCACACTTCCTGTTTACTGTAATTTATGAATGTTTTTAAATTATGTAACTCTGTTTACTGTTTCATATTTTGTTTAATAATTCAGGGATGATTTGCAAAATCCAGTTATGCAGCTGTATTAACACACAAACGCACGCACACACACATACACACGCATACCCTAGCATCTTATTAACTGACTAACTCTATTAACTAACTAAATCATGTTGGAATTAATGGGTGGGATATGTAATGAATTCATTTTGTTTACTAAAACAATAAGCAGTAAAAGGTTTTGCACACATACGCATACGCATATGAACACACACACACACACACTCTCACATACCTCAATGTACACACAACCCATACGCAGACACACACACACACACAGTCTCACATGTACACACAAACCATACGCAGACACACACACACACAAACTCTCACATACCTCCATGTACACACAACCCATACGCAGACACACACACACACACTCTCACATACCTCCATGTACACACAACCCATACGCAGACACACACACACACACACATAACGTTACACACACACGGCCCATACATCGACACGCACACAGGCAAACAAACGCACACACGCACACACACACACACACACACACACACACACTCCTGGCCATATCTGTATCCCTGCTGTGCATCTATTGTCATATTTTTGTTTTGGTGCAACATCGTTATTGGGCCCCCAGGGGCCCCTCTTCCCTGTTTGGACCCCCCAGGCTCCAGGTGGGCCTCAACCCAGTGTGTGCTGAGTGGAGCCGTGGCAAGAATAGGACACTCCCTGAACACTGGTTCGAGCTCTTTGTCCGGGGGGCTTCTAATTAACCCCCAACACCCCTGTGAGGGCCCTCCGAGGGCCAAGGAAAGCTGTGTTTGAGAGCCACACCTCTATGGGCTTGTGTCAATGGTGTCAGCCTCTCTGAAAAGACATTCCACAGGAGAGGATGCCTTCAATTAGCGCGCACGCACGCACACGCGCACGTACGCACACGCTCACACAGACACAGCCGGTACAACATTCCAATGTAGCAGGAATACAACGAATATCAATGGTTATGTGATGGCATTTGATCTTACGATCATTTTACGATCATTTTACCAACAGAGCTGGTATCAATATTATCTTTGTCGTATCCTTACGATCAAATCCACATCCAAAAATAACATCGCAATAGGACCATCATTATCACGAAAAACAATCATAACAGCCTCAGTAAAAACAACCAGAATTGTAGTATTAACAATAATTGGCAATATAAAATAGGATGACAAGAATATAGCGCATACATACAGTACATCGACTTTGTGTAACAATTAACAGGGTTAACAGTTTTTTGGTGTAAGTCTAATTTCTGTTTGATTTTGAGAGGCAACTCTATTACAAGCAAAGCAATTAAAAGCAATGGGTAGACTAACCAATCAGCAAAGTGATAGTTCAGATGCTTATTAAGTCACCTAGAGCTTTGGCAGTCATCAAATCTAAATTATCAGGAGAAGAAGAAGTGATCCATTTAGCAATGGCAGATCTGGTTCTTTTAGAAGACTATGCACCCCTAAGACGCGAGAGGGTTTTTCGGAAGCGCACTGCGCAGGGTTCTCACTACAGAGAGCGACGAGTGGAAGCCGCTTTCGTCTACCAAGGCATTTCCTCGCAGAATTATGCCACAATTTGGAGCCTCAGTTGAAGCAAGAAACCCAACGCTCCCATGCCATACCTATGGGGGGCCGTGTAGGCCATAATTCAAACTCACCTCTCAAGCAGCCCAACAGTACCTGCCCTGTCTAATGATGTCTGATGTCTAATCAGGCTAAAGTTTTCCACCAACCGCTCCTGTTCTGGGTGTATGGTTTGTGTGTATATGTTGTGGGGGTATGGTTTGTGTGTAGATGGAGCATGAGTGTGTAAGAGTGAGTGTGCGTGCGTGTGTGTGTGTGTGTGTGTGTGTGTGTGTGTGTGTGTGTGTGTGTGTGTGTGTGCGTGTGCGTGTGCGTGTGTGTG
>JAOEHI010003524.1:0-10706 GCA_025447815.1 Percopsis transmontana
AGTGCTCTGGCAGGGGCTTGGAATCTTACCATTGCCTGGAGGTAGAGCAGGGCGGTTCCTTTTGCTGCCTTGTAGGCTTACAATTACATTGTTCTATTACATGGAGCTGGTAGGGGTTAGGCATCTTGCTCAAGGATGATTACAGGTAAGCTTGAACTCACGACCTTCTGGCTGGGAGTCCAACACCTAGACCACTAGACTATTCTGCCGAACAATATTGTTGCTGGACAGCATGTCTCCTACTCACGATTTGTGTCACTGGTAACAATTAACAGAATATGCTAGTGAATAGGACTAAAAACAGTTAATACAGTCAATATTGTAATGTTTTGTATTTTGTAACTTTGTTTAATGTTGTTGTTTATACTTCATGGTAAATGTAGCCTACTAAAGGGAATTTGCGTAATTGCTGTAAGTTTATAATGTTAATATATTAAGAATATTGTGATGTTAATATTAGCCGTTTATAGGAAATATACTTACTTATCAATATCCCTAAAAAGTTATTTTGTATAAAAAAGTTTTGGTGTGGTTTATATACAGGTTTTTTGTCTGAATGTTATCCAGTTGATGGCAAGCTAACCCTTTTACGTTAACACAAGTATATACTGGTGATACTGGTGAAACGTTCTGGCAATGACTGGGAGTGAAGCCGGGGTATTGTAAGTATTGCAGGTCTTATTCGGGAATTGAACGGAAGCAGTGTAAACAGGGACAGATGTGGAAGATTTCTTGACGGCCGCATGAGGAGTGGGAGAACCGGAACACACCCACCACACACACAAACACAAATGAACATAGACAAACAGACGGGGGAAAGACAGGAACACCAGAAAAGGGAAACTAGGAAAAGACAAGGGCGGCTGCCAAAACCATGACAAAGCCAGTTGAGAGTCCTAGAAGTGGATTGGAAATCCAAGTGAACTGTCAACTTAATACGGCGGTAGGAGATATGGCAACAAGAAAAACTTCCAAACACTCATGTGCTTGCAACAACACACACCTATTTTCCAGAATTTTAATTAAATTGCACTACTTGTGTCACAGAGGTCAGGGCTACGACCCAAGCTCAGACACACACACAGGCCAAGTTTCAGGTTGTTTATTCACTCCGATAGACAAAGGCATGGTCAAAACAAGGGCAGTGGTCGTAACAGGCAACACCAATTTAAGGAGGCAGGCAGGATAAACAAGCAAATGTTCCTTAGTAACTACTAATTCATCACCTTCTTCCTTTCAATGTATATATCTGGACAAAAAAAGCCAGCTCGCTTCCCTTGCTTTCTCGCTGCATCCAACAACAGTAGCTTACTTATTTTCAGCCTGTCATAGTGGGTCAGATCCTCTTTGATTTGGATTTTCTTCTCTTTCAGGATAGTGTTGTCACATGCAGCCGTTCACTCACTCCATTCACTTCTGAATTATGCATTGTGAACTGAACGATGATGGGGTGAGTTGAGTTGTCTCGTAACTCTCCCACTCTATGCACAGTATTACACAAGAAAGCTAATTTTCTCTCTATCTTCTGGTGAGATTAACGCAAAGACTTATTTCACGTCTCACATCCTCTTTACTGGACTCTTTTATGCCGTATACACGCAGGTCCCACCTCCTGCTGTATCTTTCTGCATCATCATTTCTTTGTTGTAGTTGAAGGACTTGTTTCTTTAAATTTTTTATTCTTTCTTAATTTGCATTAACCTGCATCTCAATTTTCTTCAACTCTTTGCAAACCTTAGTAATTGCTTTGGTATTCTTAGAGATGTTCTGGATGGGATTTGTGAAATGATTAGACAATTCCACTACAGCCTAATGCCTAGTATGTCGGCATTTGACATGTTATCTGACTTCTGTGTTTCTTCGTAGGTGTACAAAGCAAAGGTGAACACAGACTATCAAAAGGCGTAACATACCAAGTCTTGTTTTGATTTATTTGAGCCTCTCTTTGTCATCTTGTTAGCTTTAGTTATTAGCTTAACTTGCAATGAATGTTATTTTTTCGGCAATAGTAAAGTTACCTCTCCTTTACTGTATCATTGTAAATATTAATGTAAGATTGCAGTAGTTTGATTAGATGGTTCAGATAACTTTTTAGAATGTTGAGGTACTTATTTACTAAGGAGCTCAAGAAGCCACTACCGCACCCGTCACCATCTTGCACAACCCCATAAATCCTAGTAACAGATTTTCGCTCTGCTGTGGTAACAATCACTTCTTAGGTTAACCCTAAGAAAATTTCTAACTCAATTTCTATATTATTATCCTTTGGTGACCTGGATTACACTTACTGTATCCATTCAAAATAATTTGATAGAGGCAGGTGACAAGTGTCAATCACATTTTTAACAGACAATTCAACCGCCTTCATTGAATCAAAACAAAAACCAAATAATTTTTACGAAAACAGGCACTCAATTCCTTCACTTCTCATTTTTAATTTATTGTAATGTGCAAAGCGAAGTAAAATGTAGAGGTAGAGCTAACGAATGTTTTAAAAACCAAGTAAAACTCTTATATGTGGATATAAGAGGTGTTAACCTTTTTAGATTATAAACATTAACGGCTTAACTGAACCTTTCAAATAGCTCCTTTAAACACGGATGCTGAAACTTTCACTGTAGCCTACTTGCCGCTATATATTGAAACTGAAAATGAGCTGATGGCAGTAAAATCTTCCTATAAAGCTTTATTGACTATAGTATCCATACCACATCCACAGAAAATGGATGACTGACAATTCTATTTTGCTTTCAAGCATCGGTAAAAGGAGCAAAGCTTGAAGAAGTACTGGGTCCCATCTAGATCTTTTTAAAAGGTAAAAAACTGAGGTTACACATTACAGCGTAGAGAATAAAAACATAAAGCCACTGTGAAATGGTTGAGAAGGTCCTCAATTATTAGAAAAATATATAAATTAAATTCATCTATTCAATATTATTTCATAAGTAGTCCTTAACATAAGCCTTACAAATTCTCTTCAAGTATGTGTGTGGGGGTTAGGGTGTTGAGTGCAGGTGGAACGGAAAACACGAATACACAGAAGAGTACAGAACACTAGTGTCAGCTCGGCGTTTACTAGGATATTACATGAGATAGGCTCACTGCCAGCATACACGTAAAGCAAAGCCCATCACAGACAAAGGTAAAAACAGACAACGACAGGTGCAGGTAATGATAATGGGTGATACAAGTCCGGTGTGGCTGGGGTGAGTTGGGGATAAGGACGGCTGCAGGCTGGTGGTTAGTACACCAGTGAGGATGAACGGGAGGGGGAGCACCTCTGAATACAGTGTGTAGGTTGCTTAAAGGTACACTACTTTATATGTAGAGATAATTAGATATTCACATTTGGGTAGTCATATTGCTCTGCTTTTTACATTGTAGGGCTGTAACGGCTGAGTGTTGTGGCCACAATCCTTTTTAGGAAATAAAGAAAAGCATGTGTATTGTAAAATTTGTAAAAGCAATTGGCTAAATTAGTTACATAAAACTAAGCTCAGACCTTCCTCTGCATGGCATAACAAAATACAATACAAAATAAATAATACAAATAATACAGATGTACAAGTTCTCAGCAAGACTGTTTTACTGCATTACATTTTAGGCTTCAATACTTAAATCTTCAAGTATTTACAGTATTTGTGGATGTGAGGGACCTTTGTAGCAGCATATCCAACAACAGCGACACTTGGGCAGCCTTTTTGTTAAATAACCAGCTTTATAAACTGAATTCGACAGGTCTTTTTAAGTACAGCTGTTAACCGCAAGAACATCCCTCTGGACTTGCAAAGACGCTTTTGTCCTACGTTAAAGACTCCAGACTATTCAGTCCCAGAGTCTGCTCAGTTGATCAGGTTTTACAATTCTATATCCAACACTGGTATTCTCTAACGATTGCTGGTTTATGAAAATGCAGCAATAAAATTTATTTTGTTGATTGAATACTATAGAGGATGACAGGAACTGTCAAATTTTGATCCGAAAACATTTAATAAACTATTGTATTACCCCCCCCCCCCAAAAAAAAAAGCTGTTGGATGAACAGCTGTTCATCCTTATGTCTGTATGACATGATAATATGATAGGGTGTACATATAAGGGTTTTGGGCGTTTAATAGAACTCAACCAAAAAACAAAGGTAACAAAGAAAATTCTGCAAAGGCAGAATTACAACAAAAGAACCTTACGTCTCGGGGAAGACCAAGAAAACAGAAAGATTTCCACTAAGGCAAAACTTACAGGCATGGGTATGGACATAGGCAGGGATCAGGACAAGGTACATAAACATTGACAAGAAACCAGCACAGAGACAGGGGAGAACACAGACTATATACAGTGGGGATGATTGGGGAACAGATGAGGGCAGTGATTGGGAAACGAGAGGAAGGACCAAATAAGGTGGCAGGGCAGAGTAAGGGAGGGGCCGGGAAGAAAACAGGGGAACATGGAACTAGGCACTGGGGAGGACAAGAGTTAAAACAAAACCAGGGAAACAGACGGGGTCGTGACACTACCATATTTGTCATTAGGTAAATGTGTCATTTGGTCCACGCCTTTGTTAATTTCTACGTTAAATCTTTTTTTCCCCTAAATGTTACAAAATAACATGTCAATATTTAATCATATTACAAATACAGGTTGCTGTAACTGTAACGTCCCATCCAGTTTTCTGTGTATTCCAGTCCTTGTTTTCTGTCTCTCCCGTTGCTTTGTGTCTTTGATTTGGTTATAGTTTTCACCTGTGCTCCCCTCTATTCAAACCCTGTGTTTCTGTCTGTTTGTTGCTAGTTATTTGTCGTCATATTCTAGTCCCTGTGTTCTGTTGTATGTTCCATCTTGGATTGTTGTCTGAGGCCATTTCAACTGATAGATTTTTATCTGAGGCTATACGCATTATGGCTGTTTTGCCTCATGCCCAATTTTAATAGACCTTATACTTGACAATGTTTTTTCACGAGACCTGAAGCCATGTAGTCTGATGTCTGAGAACTGAAGCTGAGGTACGATGCCGTGTTCTCTGAGAACTGGCGCTGAGGTCTAAGGATGCCTTAAAATGTACACTGTACTGCAGGCACAGTTTTTACAGAGGTGCTGTTGCAATCCCTCTCAATAGCCCTTGAAACCATTACCAAAACGCAAAAAGAAATTTGCATTTCATTTGTACTGTAGCCTACATGAAAAGTCCATGAAACCCTGACTTAAAAAGTTGTATAAAGTATAGTGTAAATGCTGGACTATTTATTCATTTGGACAAACATGTTTCCTTCATGTAAGGGTGTGCAACCTCTGTATAAACCATATTTCTAATCTACTCTTGCCACGTATATCAGCCAGAATAGGAATTCTCACAGCTTATCGTTGTTTCCACATCACAAAGATTGTTGATTTGATACTCATCAACAATGGAACAAACATGGTATGGAGTGTTTAATGGATACCTTCTTCATCTGTCTGTCTGCCCTCAGCTATGTCAATAGTCAATGCAAAGGCTCAGATAACAAAACACTGTCTCCCCTGCCTTCATCTGTTTATGCTGTACTTGGTTTGTTGACAGGCACAGAAATTAGTTTTTCTGAGACTCTGTATTTGAGATGTTACCTGTATTTTTGAATTATGTTTTCGGTTAGCATTAAGCAGCAGCTGGTAATAGGTTGTCTGTGTGAAATCTAATAGGACAGAGGGCATTCAGTAAAACTGAATGCGCTAACAATCTCCTTGTGTTTAAGGGGGGGAAGAATCTAATTAGCCAATAGAGATTCAAAGGAACTGCAGTTAGTGATACCCGTTTCTGGGAAAATACAGTCAATCAAAAGAAGACAGGCGATGTAGGCCTACTTTGAAGCCCACTTTTCTTATGTGGTTAATTAGAGAAATAACATGCTTCAAACATCTGAACTACTAACATTATCTGAGACATAAAACAAAAAGGCACAGTATGTAATTGATGATTGTAAGTTGTTGCTTGTTATGTATGTGATAACGAGATCTGTCAGCAAAAGTCAAATCAATTCTATGGGTTTTTTGTAACAGACATAAGAGTTTTAGTCCAGTGTCTGTTGATTTGCTCATCAAAATGCAAACACAACTACCGTATAAGGTGGCACAACTGGCAGCGGTGTATTGTTTTGCAATAAATCCTATCAAACAGATCAACGTTGATACTAGCTTATGCCAATAAAACTTTGCATTTAAACATTAATCAAGATGTGAAGTTGTTGAACACAAATCCCCGTATTATATAAAGATTATCTTTAAGAAGACATGATGCAGGTATGAAGTATAAAGGACTGCGTGCAAAGTGATTTACAATCACAGGCAAGCTGTTAAAAACTGATAAACGTTTTTGCTTTTTGAATGCTGGTATAGGCTAGTTTGCAAGAAATTAATTTTCTTGTCACCAAAAATTTATTAAAATGAGAATCTTTAAAAATTAGATTTTTCACCAGTGAAAAAATTCTAATAATAGGGCCTGAGGGATGAAAGACACCCTATCCCACATAAAGGCTTTCAGGTATTCACAAGTTCCAATAGAATATTATGATTTATTTTTTATAACTGTCAATTTTCTTTTTCAGCTAACCACATGATAATTTATTCCCACACTGACAACCCAACTTCCATTAAATATAATCTGGCACTTCAACACCATAAAACCCAATGGGCCAAAGACTGGTATTGTGCAAGTTTTAATTATTATTATTAGCTGCTGTGTGGTGTTTTTTTTGTGGTGGTCTCTACTCCTCTGTTTTTATACTTCAATTCCTCTTTTTTCAACATAATATTGGTAGTTATTACAAATATTCCCTTTTTCCTCATCAACATTCGACTACCATATTATATAGTGCAGAATGTCTTAATTGTGCTTTTGACTGCAAAAACACTTTTGTTACAATGCACAGCTTGTGAGTGACCTCATTGTATCACATTGTGTGGCAGGCATGATTGAAAGGGGTCTGCAATATAGAATAGCAGATAATGTTGTTGTAGTTTTTAATTGGTGTGAAATTACTTTTTCAGTACAGGCGTAAGAAGCGCACTCCGCTCTGGGTAATTGAGTTTGATATGGTTGACAGACATCCCATTGAAGATGTGCGCTGCTTGACTTTGGCGTCACTCTTATAAACAAAGAAATGTCAGTGGTTTAACACCCATAAGAACCCATGGTGACACAGGTGTCACAAACACTTTATATGTTTTTGGAATTTCCTTGTACAGATTTATCTTTGACTT
This sequence comes from Percopsis transmontana, assembly GCA_025447815.1. Classification (NCBI taxonomy): domain Eukaryota; kingdom Metazoa; phylum Chordata; class Actinopteri; order Percopsiformes; family Percopsidae; genus Percopsis; species Percopsis transmontana. Next base: position 7,231 of record JAOEHI010003524.1, read on the forward strand.
TAACTCATGAAGTCCCAAAGTGACACACTGTCAACCTCCTGGTGAGGTCGTGTGACCATGTGTGAATTTGTGTAACCATGACAACTTTTCCAAAATGGTGGTGTGCCTGATTAGCACATGTTGATAGAACTAGATAATTAAAAAAAAACTTGTTTTGCTGGTACTAAAGGTACATTTCAACCAATTTAATATTGTAATGCTTTAATACCATGTTCTTTATTACATTTAACCTGTTCTGACCACATTTTTTGAAGAAACGTTAGCTGATTCAATTATTTTTAATCAATATATTTTGTGTTGTTCAATTCAAAGCCAATTAAACAAACATGATTTTACTATCCTATGTTGGTCCTCTTTCAATGTCATTTTAAGTCTAAGAAGTGCCAATACAAGGAAAGGTTCAATACTCAGGATGTACTGAATATGATCCTGGGAGATGACAGCGAGTTTGAGAGATGTAAAGGTAGCTCAGATGATGACCCTGATTACACTTCCAGCAACAAAGACATGGAGAGTGACAAGTCAAGTGGGTCTGGTGATTCAGACAGTAGTGAATCAGATGAAGTACCACAACCAAACATAAACCCCGGGCAGTAAAAAAGGAAAAAAATAATTTGAAACCCCTGAGTGCACATTCAAAGGAGTGTCACACCTCCAAACAATTTTCATATTCCCCTGTATTTTTTATTATTTCAGTATTTCAGAAAGTTCATCAAGTTCATTAAGTTCAACAGCAGAAATGCTTGAGTTACTCAATGAACAAACTAATTTGTACAGTGCGCAACAATCTGAAAATCACAGCAACGTTAACACCACTGTTAAAGAACTGGAAATATTGATTGGCCTCTACTTGCGCATGGGTCTTTGCCAAATGCCTGGAAATCGTGCATACTGGGAAAATGACACAAGCCTTCCCATGGTGGCTGACAACATGTCACACAACCATTTTAAGACCCTGCTGACATCTTTACAATTCACAACAACACTGATTTGTCAAACAGGCAAGTAAAGGATAAGTGTTTGAAAATATGTCCATGGCTTGATATGTTTCGCAAACAATGCCTAGATATCACCCCAGAGGAGCACAACTCTGTTGATGATTAATTTGTGTCCTTTAGAGGGACACACAGCCAAATAAGGCAGTATGTGAAGGGCAAGCCCCACCCTTGGGGATTGAAAATGTGGAATCCTGTGATTTCATGGTCTGTCTTGGTGGCACTGGGAAAAAAAACCTTACTTGGCATGGGAGGTCAAATTGTGGTCAAGTTGTGTGAAACTCTCAAACCAAAATTACAAAGTGTATTGCGGACAATCATTGTCAAATTTCTTCAGCACCACTGGTGCTCAAGCTTCTTCAGCGACAGATCTACTTTGTAGGAACACTCACTTGGCTGCCTGTCAGCTTGAAGATGAGAAAAGTTTTGCCAAGAAAGGCAGAGGATCTGTTGATTACAGAGTGGAGAAAGAGGAAAGTATGATCATTGTCAAGTGGTACGACAACAAATCTGTTACCCTGATCTCATCCTACTTCCAGGCAGCTTCCAGGCAGATGTTGCCACTAGCCTGATTAGCCTGTGCGTTCACAAAGGGGTCGCCCAGTACGTAACGCCACACCTCAACCCAAGAGAGTTCGTATTGGAAGTTTACTACAGGATGTTAAGTCTGCTTAGGTTGCTAAGTTTTCTACTGTTACAGTAGCTTGTTGAGAAGACGTCTACACACACACACATAAATATGAAAACTGAATACAAATAAATAAGACATGAGGCAGTCTTAATTATTTGTATTCAGTTTTCATATTTATGTGTTTTAAAACAAATCTGAAAATGAATTTGTTGTTAAACCTAACTAGCACAGTTATAATATTGATATATGTTGTGGAAATGTAAATAAAAAGGCACATATGTGTGTTGCTCAGCTAAAAACTGTCAAGCTGATTTATTTTCAAATTAGAAAACAAACTATAAAAGCCCAATGTAACATATATGTAACATTACACACTTACGAAAAACGCCCAATGTAACAAATTAAACATTACAGATCTTTGACACTTAATAGTAGTATAAAAAAAAATCAGAAATGTGTTCCACGTGGTCCGTTTTATATTCCCCATAATTTTATTTTTTAAGAGGAAACGGGTCTGGGTTCTTAAGAGTTAATGCTGCAGGTCTGCTCAGGAAGAAATGGTGTTAGCCAATGTACACGTCGAACAGCTCCAGTCTACAATGTTCCAATATGTGTGTTGCTAATGAGCCAAACCAATGTGGCCCAAACTTTGCAGTCATAAATACTTGATTACATGTTAATTTGTTATTGAAAATAGCTTTTTAATTGCTGTGTGAGAATAGCGTACGGTTTCATTCATCTCTCAGTGTTGCCCGTCATAACAATCTCAGTCCAAAGGAATTCAGTAACGTCATGTTATTGAAATTACAATATAAACCATACTGGAACAAGATTTTTGGTCTTTGCCTTTTATTAAATAATCCAGGAGGAGCCGTTAGTAACCAGTACCACAAGCATTCTGAGAGGGAAGAGCTCAAATTTACTGAAGTCTGAGCTACCCTTTTTATACTCCAATACACAGGAAAAAGGTGAAAAGGTCATGGTTAATATGTTGTTTCCTCATAAATTTTTTTCTCAGGAAGAGACATTAGGAAAAAACATACTAAGCATAGTCAATCAAAAAGACAGCTTACATCCTAGAGCAGATAGAATCCCAGACATCTCACATTACGCTGTGTTCTTACATCTGTCTAAACATAGAATTATAAGAAACACAGAGTTGTATGTAGTTCAAATTAAATTCCATTAGAGCCATGAGATCACTGTGATGTCAAAAGAAAACCTTTGTTGACGTCATGACCCTGCCTGAGTCCCCAGCCCTTAGTATATGTTTCTTGGTGTCTTGTCAGTAGCCGCATTTCCATTAACCTGCTTAACACTAGAACTGCCATGGGGTAAATTTTACCTGGGACGTTTTTTTCAATTGTACCCAACTATGTTTCGATAAAATATTGAAGCACCCAATCTTTGACTTTTCCTAAAATTGTGTCCAGTGAAAATAATAAAAGTTTAAATGGTTACGTCAAGTTTCTTGGTGAAACACATTGTTGAAATGCCTGTTGAAATAATCAATTTGTTGAAATTGTGCGCTTGACTTTGTTGCGACATTAAATCACCCATGCAATGAAAACCTGGCTTCTGTGTATGTGCATGTCCATGTTCCCTGATGGTCCCTATTGTGTTCACCTGTGTCTCCCTTTGTCTCCCCCAGGTGTCTCCCCTTTCCCCTCGTTATCCCCAGTATTTAACCCAGTGTTTCTTGTTCCTCTGTGGCAATTCGTCTTGATGTCTCTGCGTACCTGCCCAGTAAGCCAGTGTTTGTTTTTGCCTTGAGCCTAGCCTAGCCTAGCCTAGCCTAGCCTAGCCTAGCCTAGCCTAGCCTAGCCTAGCCTAGCCTAGCCTAGCCTAGC
>JAOEHI010003526.1:0-10705 GCA_025447815.1 Percopsis transmontana
CTCTCTCTCTCTCTCTCTCTCTCTCTCTCTCTCTCTCTCTCTCTCTCTCTCTCTCTCTCTCTCTCTCTCTCTAGTCTTGTCAGGCCATCCTGATCTGGCCAGACTCAGCGTGGAAAGTCTCTATTCAAAGTCGTTCGGTACAGAGGCGGTGCCAACAGGTGATTATAGCAGGCTGTTGGACCACTGCTGCGTCTGGATGCTGATTGGCTGGTAGTTTTGTTTCTGTTACCTGGTCCTGAATGGTTTGGAAGGAGAGGAACAAATGGTGACGCTCGTGAGATCAGGATGGTCTCACGAGGCTAACAAACACTGTTGTTTGAGCGGACGGGCTTTTTGGAGAATGTCAAACCTAGACGGTAGATTACGAAAACCAACAGAACTGCGAATGGAAAGGTTCTTATCACTGGGCAGTATGCTAATTTCAGTAGTAATAAACAACTGAAATGGACAGTTTCAGTTACGTGAAAATGCTCTAAATTGGAGCTTTAATGTAAATGAAACCTCTGTTTATTTATTTTGTGTGTGTGTGTGTGTGCGTACCTCGCTGACGTCTATGCCGTTGTTGACCGACCAGGTGGTCTGGAAGCACTCCAGCATGCGTTGCTCGAGGGCTTTGGGCAGCCTGTGGACCCTGATGAAGTCTTTCAGGTCCTTGGTGCGGGTGTGGTAGAGAGACCGCCGCGAATACATCCTCTGGATGATGGCGGTGACATTACCAAACACCACCGCGTGCATCAGCGCTGCCACACACACACACACACACACACACACACACACACGTTAGTTTGGCTCACGTGTGTGAGGGACAGACTGTGTGTTTGTGAGTGTGTGTGTGCGTGCGTGTGTGTGACTGGATCCCTATTCAGGTGGCATATAAACAGGAAACCCAAAGAACTTCCAGTACAAATCCAACAGGACACTATGTTATTAAAGAGTGAGGGAAAGTATATCACAATGCACTCTAGCCCACCTGGAAGCTGCTGTCAATCATCTCCACAAGGACAGAGAAAATACGCCTTGGCACCTCTCCTCCTCCCTTCATCCACACAGAGCATGTGTGAGGAGAAAAGGGACGTCTCTCAATTCTATGCTTTCTTTGCCCTGTTCAGGCTGCATCCTCCCTCTTTCTCAGTCTATCGCACCAATCTTTTTCTCTTCTTCAACAACCTCCCTCCCCCTTTCTCTTCTCTCTCCTCCCCTCCTCTCTTGTCATTCGCCTCTCTCTCTCTCTCTCTCTCCCCCAGGGTGGAGAAAAGGTCCCGCTGTCAATATTGTCCACAGGAGTTTGCTGTTGAGAGAGCGATTCTAACACAAGCAGTGCATTCACACACACCCACACGCACACGCGCGCACACACACGCGCGCGCAAACACGCACACAAACACACACGGACACTTGCAGAAACTCACATGCACGGGCGTGCGTGTGTCGACACAGGAAGATGTGTGCAGTGTGGTACTGAGGTGTTTGTGTGTACATGTGTGGTGTGTGTGTGTATTGTCTGTTGTGGGTGAAGAGTGAAGAGAGAGAGAGAAAGAGAGGTGTGATGTATCAGCAGGACGGTAAAGAAGGCAGGTTTGTCTGAACATTGGTGAGCATCATACTGTGTGAGGGAGTGAGTGTGTCTCACTGTAGCCTGCTACAGCCACTTAATGTTCAGCGATGCCAGCGACCCCCCCATGCTTGGCTGCCCCCTGAAACCCTGCCTCTCTATCACTGTCTCTCTCTCTCTCTCTCTTTCTATCACTGTCTCTCTCTCTCTCTCTCTTTCTATCACTGTCTCTCTCTCTCTTTCTCTCTCTCCCTCTCTATCAATGTCTCTCTCTCTTTCTCTCTCTCCCTCTCTATCACTGTCTCTCTCTCTCTTTCTCTCTCTCCCTCTCTATCAATGTCTCTCTCTCTCTTTCTCTCTCTCTCCCTCTCTATCTCTCTCTCTTCCTCTCTATCACTGTCTCTCTCTCTCTTTCTCTCTCTCTCCCTCTTCATCATTGTCTCTCTTTCTCTCTCTCACTCTCCCTCTCTATCACTGTCTCTCTCTCTTTCTCTCTCTCTCCCTCTCTATCACTCTCTCTCTCTCTCTCTATAACTCTCTCTCCCCCCTCTCTCTCTTTATATATAACTCTTTCTCTTTCTTTCTGTAACTCTCTTTCTCTCCCTCTATATTACACACACTCTCTCTCTCTCTCCCTCTCTCTGTCCCTCTCTATCACTCTCTCTATCTCTCTCTGTGTATGCTGGCCTCTCTCTAGAATGCACCCCTGTACATGCAACAGCTCATTAATCACATCCTAATAAGTAAACATAACAATCCATCTGATTGATTACCTTTGTTTTCAGAACTCTCCTGCCATCTATACCATGAGCAGCCTTGTTAGGTGTTGCCGTGGGGAATAACAGTCAATTGTACTATTGGTTAGATCTAAAATATCCATTTGCAGTAGTGTTGAACAATGTCAGGCCCTTGTTTTGATTCATGGTCTTATTGTGGTTATTGGGCTGCTTTGTCCTAATAATGAATAACCCAAGTCTCAAGTCTACTCAAGCTGTTCTGGGATAAATGGGTATGGAGGCTTCACAATGTGTCTGTTCATCTCAATTACCCGGACTGGTTCCTGTGTCCTGTATCAACAGTCTGACACCCACTGGTAAGATCATGTGAGTAGACAATTACAATTAATAATTACAATTTAGCAAGACGTTTTTATCCAAAGTGACTTACCATTACATGGTGCTATTACATGGAGCATATAGGGGTTAGGAATCTTGCTCAAGGACGCTTACAGGTAGGCCAACTCTGGGGATCGAACCCGCGACCTTCCAGCTGGGAGTCCAACACCCAGACCACGACCACTAGACTAGACTATCCTGCCCCCTTAGACCCAATATATGTAACTATAACAATATAACAACATAAAACGCACCATTGAAGCCACCATGCTATGTCAATTCCCCAGAATAGGCTGTACCTATATTATTACCTATATTGTACAACACACGGGGGGAGACACAGGGGGAGACATGGGGGAGACACAGGGAGACACGGGGGAGACACGGGGGAGACACAGGAAGAGACACAGGAGAGACATAGGAGAGACACAGGGGGAGACACAGGGGGAGACACAGGGGGAGACACAGGAGAGACACAGGAGAGACACAGGGGGAGACACAGGAGAGACACAGGGGGAGACACAGGAGAGACACAGGAGAGACACAGGAGAGACACAGGGGGAGACACAGGGGGAGACACAGGAGAGACACAGGAGAGCCTCACCTCCTATCAGCATGGTGCAGATGGAGAAGATCTTCTCTGAGTCTGTGTTGGCGGAGACGTTGCCGAAGCCCACGCTGGTGAGGCTGCTCAGAGCAAAGTAGAGCGATGTCACGTAGCTGCTCCGCATGGTCGGTCCCCCGGACAGAAACCCGGACCCGCCCGTGGCGACCCCGCCTCCCCCGGCCGGCGCGCTGGCGTTCCACTGGCTGGAGTTCCAGGAGTCCCGCGCCGCCGCCTCCCAGCTGGACGCGTTCCACTGGCTGCTATTGGCCGGCGGGCCGCCGATGACGGTGGGGTGAGGCGTGGCCTGAGGGGACAGGAAGTACGGCGAACCCAGACGCTTGGCCAGCTCATGGAGCCATCCTGAGATGAGGCAGAGAAAGGACGTATTAGTACAGTGGTTAGGGTACACAAGAGAGGGGGGAGGGGGAGAGGAGAGAAGAAGAGGGGATGGGAGGAAAGAAGAGGGAAGGAGAGGAAAGGAGAGAGAGGGGAGAGGAAAGGAGAGGAGGGTTTGAAGAAGAGAGAAAAGATTGAAGAGAGACTAAAGAAAGAAAGAAAGAAAGAAAGAGAGCCAAGGCAAATGTGTGTGTGTGCGTGTACGAGTTTAATTGCATGCATGTGCGTGTGACTGATGGAGTGTGTGTTGGATCTCAGCCAAGCAGGTGAACCAACAACATTAGAGCGTAACACACCTCAGCACATCTCTACTCACTTACTAATGTCTCAGTCCTCCATGCAGTATTTAGCTGTGTGTGTGTGTGTGTGTGTGTGTGTGTGTGTGTGTGTGTGTGTGTGTGTGTGTGTGTGTGTGTGACTTGGACATACAGAATGTCCCAGCTGTCATGGGTTACTCTCTGTTGCTGCAGCGCTGCTTTTAGTCTGGAACTGTCCATGGTTCTGACCTGCGTGAGCACCTCACACACATACTGTATGTACTGTCTATGGTGCTGAAGCCCCCATCCTCTCCTCTCCTCTTTCCTCTACTCTCCTTTCCTTTCTTTTCCTCTCCTCTTCTCTCCTCTCTCCTCTCTCATCTACTCTCCTTTCTTTTCCTCTCTTTTCCTCTCCTGTCCTCTCTCCTCTCCTCTCCTCTCCTCTCCTGCACTGCATGCTGGGAGATGAACTGTGTGAGTGAGTGTGTTTGGAGTTGTCTATTCGCAGTACTGCTAAAGATTTTGATATTCCCCTTCGGACACTGCAACATACTGCAACAAAATGACCCCTGACCAAATTGATGGTAACCAGCACCTCCCTCCAGAAGAAACAGGCAACTGTTCTCAATTGAGATAGAATACTTACAAAAATTAGCTGATAGGATAGGGGGGCAGGATAGTCTAATGGTCTAGGTGTTGGACTCCCAGCCAGAAGGTCGTGGGTTCGAGCCCCAGAGTTGGCCTACCTGTAAGCATCCTTGGGCAAGATGCCTAACCCCTATCTGCTCCTTGTAATCGCACCATATCGCTTTGGATAAAAGAGTCTGCTAGATTACCTAATTGTAATTGTAATTGTAATTGATGTTTATTATGGCCTGTCTCTGGGAGAAGTAAGAAAGCTGGATTACCAGCTTGTGGAGGCACATATTTCAACCCAGTGACATCTGGAATAAGAATAAGGGTGAAACAGGGGTGACCGTGTGATCACAGTCCAAAAACCAAATAGTTATTTCCAGACGGAGCTTCAAACAAACTGGGTCCCTCATCTTTGCGGAGCGAGGGACCCAGTAGTGACCCTTGCATGTGCAGTTTCTGCAACAGGGAACACCATTCCACCTTATTTCATGAACTTCAAAACCATGTCCATCTATGATGTGCCTGGGATTGTTGCCACAGCATATCCAGCAGCTGAAACCCAGGCAGACATTCAGTCGGGGTTTAGAGCAACGGGGGTGCCCCCAACGCCAAACCCAACCCCTGTGCTGCACACTCATATGGACAATGTTGTGTCACAGCCATTCTGTCTGACAGACACAACGACACACCCATGAAGAAAGATCTGGAGGAGGAGAAAGAAAATGCAAAGAAGAGGCTAAAAAAAACAAAACACCTGAAAGCAGCAAGAAACCACCCAAAGCTCAAAGCCCCATTGCTAAAACGAGAAGGTGTGAGTCATCGTCAGAGGAGGAATACTGCCTTGTGAGTGTCGAGCCCTTCTCCAACAGCCGGCCTGGGTTTAGTGTGTTAAGTGTAAAAAGTGGGCACATGAGTTGTGTACTCCCCGGCTCCACTGCTAGTACCACTGCCACAACTGGGACTCCAGTGACTCAGAGTGAGATCAATCACACACACTTGTCCACATGCGCATGGGTTCACGCGCACACATATGCACACATACAGAAACAGAAAGGGAGAGAGAAGAGGAGAAATAACAGTACGCCTTATTATAGGCGTGCTGTGTATTTTAAATCTAATCGTTGTACAAACTATGTTGTAATGTTTTTTTATAAGCTTCACGTGTTACGTTGAAATATTTTTCTCAATTCCTACATTTTTTTAATTGTTTTTTTACAAATTTTTTAAAGACACATTTTTCAATGACAAATGTTTTAACAATAGAAGACATGAAGACCATGTATATATTGTTCATTAATTTTTTATTAATGTTTATATTGTTCATTCCAAGTATTTTAATTAATTGTCGCTTTGGATAAAAGCGTCTGCTAAATGCTGAAAATGCAAAATGTAAAATGTAATTTTGGCAAAAGTAATTCGATATTCCTACTGATGAATTGCTTAAAAATGTTGTTTGGTTTTAAAAAAGGGCAGATATTCTATTCAATGTTCCTATAATATTTAATATTCATATTAATAACACACATTGCTCAATAACTCAATAACCATTACAAGAGCACAACATTCTTACTAGATCTAGCCTCTTCATTTTTCTCTCAAAGGGCACCAGATTGATGCATTTAATTTTAAAGTGTACAAACATTTTCTTCTGGGGGCACCCCGAACCACCCTGGAGGGTCCAAGGTCCACCCACCATAGTTTTTCAAAATCCTGTAGGAAACACTGTCAGATCTATAATTTATTTTTTGTTTATTAGGTAGCCTATACAGAATTAAATATTGATTTATGACAGCCTTGTCTGCATTGTAAACTGTCCTTGGGTATTGGGTTTGTCTCATATTGTCATCTGTGAAATATATTGTTATATTTACATTTACATTTAGGCATTTAGCAGACACTTTTATCCAAAGCGACTTACAATTATATACTGTTCTTCCAGCCAAACCAATGTGTGTAAAAGAGTGCATGTCATTGGTGTAATGTATGCTTTAGCTAAATTCTTAATAAAGACAGCATTTGCTGCACTGAGGCTTTCTGTTGGAAAATAAGAACTACAGTATCAGATAGAAGGTTTTTATCATCCTTTGGGGGGTACCCTGGCTACTGCCTGCGACTTTGATTAAAGCCTTGTTACTAAGAACTGGAAGTGTCTTGTTACCTCTGGTTCCCTCAGGCTGAAACTTCACTCAGAATAACATCAGCCTCCAGGAGAGAGGAGGATGGGGGAGGAGAGGAGAGGAGAGCAGAGGAGAGGAGAGGAGAGGAGAGGATAGCAGAGGAGGGGAAAACAAAGTGGAGAGGAAGAGATGAGAGGAGAGGACGAGAGAGGGTGTGAAACAGGAGCAAAGTCCTCTGGGAAGAAGACATTCTTTCTTTCATGGGCTCCATTTCCCCTCAGCCTTTGACTGTTTCTGTTTCTCCTTCTTTCTCTTTTCTCTTTTGTCTTGTCCTCTAACTGTCTCCCTCATTTATCCATCCTTCCCCTCCCCCTTGCCTTCATCCTTTGACCATCACATCCCCCAGCCCCGACATGCTCACCTTCCATCTTCCCGTGCTAGTGTGAAGCTAGCTACCCTTCACCTTGTCTGCCGTCGTACATCTCACTTTCAGTAAAGCAGCACAGAGCCGTGTCCTCTCTACAAACCTACCTGTGTATCCATGTGTGTTTTGAGTGGATTCCCTTTGTGAAGGTGTGTGTTGCTGTACTTGAATAATTGATGGACCGGCAGACAAAAGATTTGGCAGTCATCACCAGTCCTACAGCCAAGTTACACATGCATGGACACACGCACTGACATTATGACAGGCTAGCTGAAACAATAATGGTAGAATGGCAGAATTCAAAGCACTTTCCCACCTGCAACAAGTAGCCTAATGTAACATGTAACAAGTATGGATACTGATATATACTTAACCTGTATAGCCTGCTGTAGGTGTTCCTATTGAAGGCTACAATTTCCTTTGCAATCTAGTGAGGTGTTAGTAAAGGTGCTAATCACGGTGGGTATTCACTACACTGTGATGCAGGGCAGTATAAGAACCACAGCTGCTTCAGTAACATTTTCCACAAGCAAGTTGAAAAGACATGGACATGACTGGTTTAAATAATCAACTTGATAGTAGGCTATTACCTATCTTTGTTGAGGAAGAGTTTTGGGCGAAATTAATTGAAGGCCTGTCATATTTAGACGCCTGTCTAAAATACAGGCGGGGTCAGTTCAGGGACTGAAGGAAAGAAAAGCCGGGGCTTTTATTTGAAGTTTTCCTGTAATTTTATGTAACGTCTGTCAAATCTGTTTTGGATTTTAAGAAGCGACTGCAGAGATGTGCTTGGATAGATCCAATATGTTTCACATTAGCATTTGTTAGGCGGAGCGTGTGTGTGTGAGAATGCCAACATGTATTAATATGCTCCTCAGGGGCAGATGCACTAACATGTTAGGATCCATTTTAGGCATAGTTTCTTTGCAACGTGCGCCAACAAACATGGCGTGGTATATAGGCCTACGAACAGACCGCACATGGCTAAAACCGCATTCTGCCTGCCGCGGGAGTGCAAAATGGCAACCTGCACTTCTGCTACTCATGCGCATGTATTCATGGGAGGGTCGAGGGAAAAGTGGGTGTTTTGTGCAAAAACATGGGAGGAGATGCTTAAGGAGAGACTGATTACCTATTCTGTTGTATGCGTGAAACTGCGCGGGGGGGAGCGCATATCTGTTTTGTGGTGAAATGTCTCCGCATGTGTAATTTGCTTGCAGAGGGAAAACAATGGCAGCAGTCACCCGAGCAAGATGAAGACCCAGGCAAAGGCGTAGGTTTAGGTTGAAATTTTCAAGGGACATCTTTCTCTGCTACTGCCGATGCCCTTTTTATGGGTCGCTATATTCGTTCAATTCGCAAGACCAGTTCCACAACATATTTCATGATTATAATGATACTATTATCGTAATGTCAATTTAAAGTTTATTTGCTTAAACTGACATGACATTGGTAGTATTTTACTGTAACTCAGTGAGAACACGCCTTTCGTCCGTGGCCCACTCCCATCACAATGGAAAATGTACACTTTGAGAGGGAATTGCTTTGCTTTGTTTTTTTCACGTTCACAATAACAGCTCTTCAAGAACTAAACGATGGTACTCCCTGTATTGATGCCTACTTTTGAGAATTGAATGGACCAATAATGATCTTCACCTTCTCCTCCGCGGAGCTGCAGCATGTATTTACGCGCGCTGTGTCCATGCACTGCCTGTTTGTATTCCTGTCTGCCAGCAAATGAGGAAGCATGTGCATGTACGTACATACACACACACACACACACACACACACACACACACACACACACACCAACAGTGAACCACTTACATTCGAGGGTCAAGGGTCAAACATTTTGACAAGGAAACTTGTCAAAATCTTTAATCAAACAACAATATGTGGGTTTAATCTAACAACATTGTTGATAATAACATCTACGGTGAACCACTTCCTATTGAGGGTCAGGGGTTTAATCAAGTTTAATCAAACAACAAGCCCTTTCTTTGACAATTAGGTCCAAAGGGACTTACACAGTAAGTACAGTTATAAGTGTAATGGAATTTTAATTCGAACTACATACAGTTCTGTGTTTTACAATTTTATAGGTTTAGACAGCTGTTCTTAAAACACACAGCAAATGAGCAGTGTCTGTGAGGGGGTTGGTATGGTTAATTGCATCTTGATTCAGGGCTTCTCTTTGAACTAATTTCCCCTCACCCCTTCCTGTCAGACAAGTCTCTGGTTTTTTACTACCTCCTGTTGATAAGGGTGTGCCTTAAGGAGAATGTTTTATTTTCATTTGCCAGTATGACCTTTGACCTAATCACGTGTATAAAAGTCTTGGCCCCATCTCTAGGAGGCAGGACTCTTCTCATTCAGACTTGAAACTCTGTCTGCAAACCTTGTCTCCTTCTTTGCAAAGAATAAATTCAGACACAGACCATATTTTCTCTTGTTCCAATGTAGTATATTATTAATTTCCCATAACAACAAGTATTACAAGGAGCAGGCAGGGGTTAGTCATCTTGCTCAAGGATGCTTACAGATGTGTGTGTGTCTGTGTCTGTGTGTGTGTGTGTGCGTGTGTCTGTGTGTGTGTGTGATTGTGTGCGAGGGTGTCTGTGTGTGTGTGTGCGTGCGTGTCTGTGTGCGTGTGTATGCGTGTGTGCGTGTCTGTGTGCGTGTGTGCGTGTCTGTGTGCGTGTCTGTGCGTGTGTGTGTGTGTGCGTGCGTGTCTGTGTGCGTGTCTGTGCGTGTCTGTGTGTGTGCGTGCGTGTCTGTGTGTGTGCGTTTCTGTGCGTGTGTGTGTGTGCGTGTCTGTGCGTGTGTGTGTGTGCGTGCGTGCGTGTGTGCGTGCGTGCGTGCGTGCGTGCGTGCTAACCAATGTCCCAGGAGCCCGGGCTCTCGATCTCCTTGCGGCCGATGTAGTACCAGACGCAGGCCATCCAGTGGGCCAGCAGGGCGAACATGGACATGAGCAGGGTGAGCACCACCGCGCTGTACTGGGAGTAGCGCTCCAGCTTCTGCAGCAGACGCAGCAGGCGCAGCAGACGCACTGTCTTCAGCAGGTGAACCCCGAAGTACTGCACACACACACACACACACACACACACACACACACACACACACACACACACACACACACACACACACAGGGGACAGTGCTGAGAAATGTCAGCACCTTGACGAACCACCGCTTTACAACTCAATTAGAGTGCCCCGGCCTTTCGGCAGCCCATCATTATGCTAGCCCGGAGGGACAGGCTAACCGGGGCTCTCTGGAGAGATGAAGAACATCCCTGAGGATAGATGGTGTTTGTGTGTGCGACTGTGTGCGTGTGTGTGCGCGCTAATGGCAGGTGCACCGATGCGCCACTTGGCTTCGTACTCATCGAGCTCTAACGGTTGACTCTAGGAGACTTCATGACTGCAATTTAGAGGTCAAGCTGGTGCTTTGTGCCTCATGCATGCAGCACTGCAGCAGCCACCCAGCATGATAACAAGCTCCCCAACGTGGAGGTGAGAAGACACATTAAGTCCTCGCCAGCCAGAGATGGGAGGTAAATTCACCGCATGTGAGGAACGTATCAGGAGCAGGGGGTTG
>JAOEHI010003529.1:0-10701 GCA_025447815.1 Percopsis transmontana
CACCCCCCGAAGCCCATCACACACACACCCCCAAAAAACCACACACGTCAAATTTAAATTTTATTTTTTTTTTTTCACTTAACCCCCCCCCCCCCCCCCCACCACCACCACCACCACCAGGTAGTTAAGGAGCTGCTGAGGCTCTGGCCAGATGCAGAGACTCCCACGCCAGTGGTGATCCTACATCAAATGAGTACATTCATGGCTGAGATTGACGTTGCAGACCTAAGAGAGTTGCAGGAGAGTATTTTCACACAGCTGGCCCGCTGCCTGATAAGTTCTGATATCACGGTACCACGTTTTTTTAAATTTGATTAGTATTGACTAAAATACACCTGGTCCAATTATGATGCATTTGTTTGCTTGTCTTGTGGACATTCAAATGGGCACTATTGTTAGCTAGCATACTGGCTAGTAGCTTGTATGCTGTGGATACACCGCCATGCTAACCTGGAACCCGGAACAAAACCGTTATGCAAATAAACTGTTTTTCTTCTGTGATGTTTTGCGTACACATTAAGATGAGATGCACAAGTCATCGAACCAACTGTGCCAGTGAAAGGCATTTATATTAGCTTTATATCAGTAGCGTAGGCAGAAATCACAATGTGGGTGAGCACAGAGTAAATCAGGTGGGCCCGGTTTTCTCCTACTTAATAGGTTCTGAAATGTATGTTAACCAAAATATAACCAAGAAGCAAGGAATCCTTCTTATTGGGTGGGCCAGAGTGTCAAGTGGGTGGGCCCAGGCCCACCCAGGCCTACCCATGCCTACGCAGTTGCTTTATATAAAGTATATACAGTACCTATATGTCTAGTGCCATATGTGCAATGTTTAGAGTGAGACAAACTCCTGATTATAAATCATAATAATAATAATCACCTATATTGCTGTGTTGTGTGCCAGTTGTCAGATGCGGCTCTGTGGGACTACTACATGAATGAAAGCATTATGCAACATATCAATGTTGACAGAATCCTTCCAATCAGCCTTCCCATCCTGTTCCAGAGCAATGAATTTGGAGATTGGTAAATACTAGCACACTACCTAATGAAGCTAACAATACATAGATTGGTATATATACACACACACACACTGCTAACACACAAGCTGGTAAAGCTAGCAACATATGGATCGGTATATATACATACACTGCTAACACACTAGCTGATGAAGCTAGCGACGGTGGTTAACGAGTTAAATCACTTGCCATTCATGAATAGACATTAGAGCAGTCATCACTGTACGACCACAATCACACTTTTATTTACTGTAGGTGGAGGATATACATCTATTGTATATTAGATAATATAATAATAGAAATGAATTTTTGAGTTTAAAAACAAATGTCACATCGTGTGTGTGTGTGTGTGTGTGTGTGTTTGTGTGTGTGCTCATCAGTCCCACTATGAACAATATTTACGTGGTTAAGAAGTTCTTCAAAGACCATAATGAGGTTGAGTTTTGCAAGTATTACAAGAACGGCAGCATTGAAGACAGCAGGTACACACACACACACATCAGTACAAGTATACTGGTAAACACACAAACAGTAAGATGAATTGCTGTTTTAGTGTACTATAATGATCGACCACACAGAGGTGACATAAAGTCACACCACAGTTGCACGCTAAAGAAGGGCAGGATAGTCTAGTGGTCTGGGTGTTGGACTCCTACTTGGAAGGTCTGGTGGGTTCAAGCCCCAGAGTTGGCCTACCTGTAAGCATCCTTGAACAAGATGCCTCATGTCGCTTTGGATAAAAGCGTCTGCTAAATGACCTAATTGTAATTGTAAAGAGAGTGGATGATAAAAGGAAGACAGAACAAATGTCTTTAAACTGCCGTAAGAGTTCACATGTAGCACTACGTCCATTTTGAGTGAACCTTGCGAGTTCTATCAGTCAACATAAAGACAACTCCAGAATTGGTCAATATTAAATGTACAAACTACCAAAATATAAATCCAGAGCTTGTCTTTCACCTGTTCTCCAAAGATGCTGTAAATATTCATAAATATTCATAATAGTGTAGAAATTGAAGCTGCCAAAACTCCCTTGTTATGGCACAAGATAACCAGGTAGCCTACTGTACACTAGCTGCTTGATAATGTTAACTTGTGTCTGCCCTTACATGAACGGTAGACTATAAGACTGAAGTAGAATAGTCGTACTTTTGCAGTAGTAAGAAAGAACGCTTCTCTGCAGAGGAAACTGATCTGCTCGTGTGCGAAGTGAAAGCAAGCGAACAGGCCATCAACGGCAGCAGCAGGATTCCAGCAGGATAAAATAACTTGATGTACACAATAATAATCTTTCACATTGTAATCTTTTTATTTGTAATCTTTTGCATGTTTGTGCGCTGCGGGAGTTGTGTACGCGCGTGTGCAAGTTGTGCACATATGTAGGCGCATATTACTATCTTGATAATGCACACTTTATCTAACACTAACAGTGAACTACTGCGCCTTTTATTTCAGGCCTCTTTAATTCCCACATGGGGATGTTGCGTTGACAAACCCATTGTTATTGATAAATAAGTATCTCCTATCATCCACCCTCTTCAATGTGATCCTTTTGTCTACACATTTGTCTACATAACGTGTGTGTGTGTGTGTGCGTGTGCGTTTACAGGGAAGCACCGGCCTGTCAGGATGTCACCTCATAAGTCGCCTCGTGCAGTAGTGCCAACTTCGACAGCAGCTCTCTGTCCCCCACGTCGTAGTTCCTCTCAGCTGGGGGGGAGCTGCTTGTAGGAGAAGGCGCAGGGAAATGTCTTGAGTACATCCGAGCCTCCAAGAGACGTAACCCACGCCGACAGAGGTGGTCTCTGTTCTTCTGGCGGTTCGTGTTCGGATCCACGAGCCGGAGCTCCGGGCTCGCCGGCCTGCGTCGCCGGCCCCATCCAATGGGACGCTGACGAGGACAGAGCCTGTGCCAGTCGGATGCCCTCCAGGATACGTCCCATGGTCCATGAGGAGGCGTCTGATCACCTGGGCGCATACGTCACAAGCCACCGGTCACCCTTGCCAGATCCGGACCCACGAGGCAATCGCCGAGAAGTACTGGTGGCCGAACATGGCCCGGTATGTGCTCGCACCAAGGCTCCCCGCACCAAGGCTCCCCGCACCACGGCTTTCCGCACCACGGCTTCCCGCACCACGGCTTCTTGCACTGCTCCAGCGGTCAAGTTCCTGCCGCTTCCTCTGCCTCAGCGGCTGTGGTCGCACATCGCAGTGGACTTTGGTCTAGGGGCTCCCGGAGGACGTTGTCTCTGACCGCGGCTCCCAGTTTACATCCCGGCTATGGAAGACGTTCATGGTTAGACTGGGTGTCTCGCTTCAAGGCACCATCCGCAGGCTAACGGGCAGGCGGAGTGGACTGTGCATGAGCTGGGGAGGTTCCTGCGCAGCTACTGCCACGGCAGGCTGCAGGAGTGGGCACAGTTCCTCGCTCATGCACATGAAGCAAAATAGAGCAAAATCCACCGCGATGTGCGACCGTGGCCAATGAGGCACAGGGAGAGGCAGGAACTTGCCCGTGGGAGCCTTGCATGGATGTGGGTGCGAACCTCACCGGCCATGTTTGGCCACCAGTACTTCTCCGGCCTCGCGGGTCCGGATCTGGTCAGGTTGACGGGTAGATGGTGACGTATTTTTCCAGGCTCTCTCCTCATCAATGTCCCATTGGATGATGTCGGCGACACAGGTCGGCCGGGGGATGGACGTGGGCTTCTAGTCCACGTCCACCGGCTCATGGATCCGAAAGAGGGTGTCTGCCTTGACATTCTTGGATTTCGGGCGATACGTCACCGGGAACAGAAACCACCTCTGTTAGAGTGGGTTGAAGACTCTTAACTGCTCGGGTGTACTCTAGGTTCCTGTAATCGGTCAAGACTGTGAACTGTTTCTGAGCCCTCTCCAGCCAGTGCCTCCACTCCTCCAGTGCCAACCACAACGCCAGAAGCTCTCTGTCCCCCACGTGGTAGTTCTTCTAAGCGAGGGAGAGCTCCTTGCAGAAGAAGGCACAGGGAAATGTCTCTTTAGTTCATTGAATACCTCCCTTAACAGGAACCTCAAGTAGCCTACATCCGAGCATCCAAGAGACTTAACCCACGCCGACACAGGTGGTCTCTGTTCTTCTTGCGCTTCGTGTTCGGATCCACAAGCCGGAGGACGTGGACGAGAAGCCCACGTCCATCCTCCTGCCGGCCTGTATCACCGGCCCCATCTAATGGAACATTGACAAGGAGAGAGAGTGCGCCAGTGCTTTTCAAATCAGAGGGTTTTTTTTAGGTCCTCTGCAGGTAAAAGTAAGGGAAAGCGCTGTGTCGTAAAATATTTCACAACCGACCAACACATGAATTCCCTTAAGCAAAATTAATGAATGGATAAATGAATAAATACATAATTAAAAAGATCTGTTCCATTGCATTACTCCAAGTAACTCTTACAGTAAAGATAACATTTTGAATTGTGGATTTGGACAGTTTTCCTGTTTGTAAACAAATAAAACTCATGAATAGAACTCACCTAAACCTTGCGCACTGCAGTCTAGCAAACAAGTTCTCCCTATTCTACGGTTGATCCAGTCCACAGTGGGTAAATACAGCTTAATCTACTGTAGGCCTACACCAGAACACGTCTGTTCCAGATCAGTTCCCTACTCCCGACTGGATTTTCCCTAATGAAAATGAATCTGACATTGATGTTTAACTGACATTATTGCTTGTTCATTCATAATTTCTGTTTATATTTTAAAACTGCTGAAATGCTTAGGTGGCTATAGGCAGAGGGGTAGAGACTGGTGTGAGTCTAGGAGAGCTGTAGAGATGTAAATGTAGTGTATACTGTATGTAGTAATGTAATTTGTGAAAAGCTGCTACATTAATATGCAGCAGTGTATCTCGCCCATAGTGACCAAATGCATCTTTTGTTTTGGCTCAGGATGGACGTGGAGAAGGGCAAGATCGAGGATACAGGGGGTAGCAGTGGCTTGTTAATGTTAAAATTACAAATACAGGCATACTGGTGGTTTTCTGATAGAAAGAAATCTGAATTATAGGAGCGACAAAGCACTTGTGACTGACAATACAGACATTACTATTTCAGTCTCTGAACCCAATTAATATTTGTAGGAATTTTTGTTGAATAAGACTCATGCAACTAGATTTGTAGGGAGGTTAAGCAGTGCACTGTATGGGTTACTGTTCAAAAAAAGAACATGCTACAGGACCCTGTGACTGTACCAATGTTGTTATTACATAATATTTATTGATAGTATTACTGATGGTGTAGCGTTGTTTAGCTATCTAAGATAATGCAGTGTGGTAACATGCTTTCAGTGCAACTCTTGTAATGTTGCATGATTTGAAATAAATAAGATGCGACACAGTTTTGCTATGGTAAACAAAAATGACACAAATTTAACCAGTGTTTTAATGGTTTCATATTCAGCTCTGTTGAGGAATTTACCACTCCTCACAACTCATTCATCTTCACTTCCAGAAATCTCTTGAAGATCATGGACTGATCCATTCAATTAATAACTTCCAGTTATTCAATAAAATATTAAAAACAGGTCAAAACAGGCAACCTCCTATTGTTTCTGAACTGCTATTTCAACAAGGCAAGCCTTGAACTTTGGTCATCAGTAACTTCTTGTCTGTACAAGCCCTTCCCAGATTAGTCTTTGAACAGTCTACTACTGAGGAAAAGAGTTTTGATATAACACTTTTCAAGCAATATGGGATGAAAATTCAGCAAAAATGCATATTGTTAAACCTCTATAGAATGATGCAACCCTTCACCTGCCAGCTGAACAAGTTCAGAGTACTCTCTTGTGTAAAACATCCCTTTACATTCAGATGAATGAGGGATTCCCTTCATTGTAGCAGGGTATGTGTTGATGCAGGCATAAAGCCAATCGCTGGGCTCCACTGGGGGGGTCTCTTCAGCATCCAATCAGTCTAGCTGCTACCCTAAGCTCCTTCCTCCCTGGAGCCAAAAGGAGCTAAGCAAACGCATCATCAGATGTGCTATTCCGTCACGTGGCTTTGTGCCTGCAAGAGTCACTTTCATGTGGTTACTAATGGAAACCCCGAACCGGTCCCCCCAAGCACCCCATCAGTTGGAGGCACTGCTGTTGTAGGAGCTGGAGGTGGAGGGCACGGGAGGTCCCGGGAGCACGCTGTTGGCACCAAGGGCCTTGCGAATATGAGGCCTCAGGAAGGGATCACTGGCCAACTGCAGCACATCCACGCGGTCCTCCTTGCGGTAGGCCAGGCAGCGGCGGATAAAGGCCTGTGAGGAAGAAGTAAACAACTCTGTATTCACTTTAAATGTCACACGGTGGCTATACATGAGCTGGGACAAAGCATCCATACCTTGGCTTCTGTGGTGACCACAGGTTTGGGGGGGAACTGCACCTCAGTGGCCTTTAGAATGGTGTTTTCTTGGAGGATATCCTGCTGGGACTGGTTGTGTCCAAATGGCTAGGGAGAGGGGTTGGGTTAAGCATCAACTATATCGCAACTTAATCTTTTTAAAAACACAAAACGAAATTAATAAAATAAATAGGAGAAACTCCACACAAATCAAGAACAAGCAGCACCCTACTTAAAAAAAAAAAGAAGCCAGGTTTAGGATGAATTACCTTGCGTCCATAGAGGCTTTGATAGAAGATAACCCCCACCGACCACACGTCTACCTTGTTGGATATTTTAGGTGGCTCCTTGCCCACCACAAAGCATTCAGGAGGCAGGTACCTGCACATCACACAGTGGGCAATGATTAAATCTGCCAAAAGGGACCACATGAAAAACAACATTCCACGGCTGTGGCTCTGTGCTTCCTCTGAGCACTGGTCTTCTCTCAGCGCAGGCCCTTACACATGCATTCACACCTGCTACAACTTCTAATGTTGGACGCAGACTAAAAACTGATAAGTGTGTAGTTGTGTGTAATTCTGACCACAACCTGCAGGGCTGAGCTTACCCATTACCACTGCACTGAGAGTGTGTGTGCACACTAACCCTTTATTCAGTCGGGAATCCATTCATTCAAAAAAAAAGGGAATTCACTTATATTATTAACCACTGGAGTGCCATGCCGTGCTGTTTCAGTGTGGTCTGAAGGCAGTGCCTCCGTGTGCGTTTACCAGTAGGTCCCTGCTCCCTGAGAAGTGAGCTCCATGCCTTCAGCTGAGTTGTAGCTGTCATCGTCCATGATCTTGGAAAGGCCAAAGTCTGTGATTTTGATCTCCCCACAAGCTGTGCCATTCACCAGCAGGATGTTCCCTAAGGACACATGAGGAAACGCGTAAGAAAAAGTAAGAAAAACGAACTATAAGAAAAACACAAAAAACAAGCAACCTTATTGGGATTGACAGGAAACAGGGATTAAAAAGGCCAGAAGTCCATTTCAGCTTCAAGCTCTTTCTTTGAACAATGTTTGACATTTACCCCTTTACCGTCTTGTCAAAAAGAAAACAAACCCCTTTAATAATATTACATAACCAAGGTAGAAAACCCTGGTTCACAAAGTCATTCCTCACATCATGCAACCAGGTACTTCCTGAAGCTCTGGGAGGAGGAGGAAAGGAATGGTGACGTGGGGGACAGACCTGGCTTAAGGTCGTAATGGATGATGGGCGGTCTGATCTGGTTGAGGTACTTGAGGGCGTTGACAATCTGCATTATGATGGAGCGGCCCTCCTTCTCCGACATTAGCTTGTGCTGCTTCAAGTAAAAGTCCAGGTCATTGCCCTCACAGTACTCCAGCACTGTACAGAACCTTGCAAATGTAAACGACATATCAGCGAAAAATATTCATATCGCGCTTCAACTGAGTAGTTTTAAAAAAAGCTTTATGTCTAGTGATGTACTTACGAGTCAGTGTCGAGCGAGAAGTAGTCGTACAGTTTTACTATTCTTGGATGGTCCAGTTCTTTGTGGATTCGGTACTCTCTACAAGCATGTCTGACAAATAAATAGTCCAAGTTATATAAAATTAAAATAAATAAACCCCCAATGAATAAACCGTGCAATGAAGGTCACAGGAATTATTTTGTAAACATCAGGAGAATCTCAGTCAGTCGTTGCTGCTTGAATTATCGGCAAGGCTGAAACAATCCTTGCCCAATGAGAAGTCTTGGCTAAAGCTACATATTGTAAAACAAATGGGAGGATACACTAGGGTGTACGCTAAATGTTTTAAACAATGTTGGAACTAGGAACAGCTACTGTGTATTAGAGAGCTACTTCTGGCTGGATCAACACTTTCCAAAGACTGAAGAGAAGAAAAAAAAACAAACAAAACAACACGCTGGTGTGACTTACTTATGGTAGTTTTCCTTCTTCTCCTCCCTCCAGCTCTTGTTGAGCTGGTGAATTTTAACGGCCACATACCTCTGCTCTGTCAGGTCAAACGCCTGGGAATGGACAAATATTACACCAATCAAAAAATGAAGATGAAGAAGAAGAAAAGTTGCTTCTTTTAGACCTCAAGGCCAAAACAACACATTCATAACCAGTTTCGTGTAGCCAAGATAACACAAATGACAATATGTATTCTGACTTCAGTTTTATTCAGCAAGACACTAACACCAAAACAAACAACTTGCCTTATAGACTTCACTGAAGCCACCTCTTCCAAGTAAATATAGTAGCAGATATCGGTCATTTAGCGTGGGGTGGTCTTTAAATCTGTAAAACATCATCAGCTTTAACCATGTCTAACTTGTCTATAACAATAACCCAAACCTCCCTGTAGAGTGTATAGTTAAACATTTCTGTTATTTGGAAGGTGGAATTAGATAAATGGCTCTATGAATGTACGCTGAAGCATAGGAAAGCAGGGCTCACGTACTGAGAGTTGTCCTCATTGTGGATTCTCTTCAGCTCCCGGATGTGCAGGTTCCTGACCCGCTCCAGGCGCTCCAGCTCTGCCTGGATCTCGGCCTCCTCCTGCAGACAGGCAAGCCAGGTCTATCCTTTAACCTGAACACGTTCCACAGAGCATTCTGAACGTGCACCAGACAATACCTTTTTGAGGTGACCAAGCCGAAGTTTGAAAATCTCCTCCTGCTCGTGATATTCTGCAAGCGGCAACCTGTTTGGGATAGAAAAGGCCCCTTAATTTATTTTAAAGGAGATGAGATACATAGGGCCTCATGCAGGAAGAGATATACAAACAAATTTCCCTTTTATTTTTGTTTGTATCCACAATTTTTTAGTACCCATTGATTTCTCGGATACACAATGTTTTATTTTGCTTTGACTACCCACCCCGTACATTGCCGATTAAAGCAGTGACAGTTAGTCGCTAGGAACATTTCGACCTATCGCCCAACACTAGTCAACCTAGTGCGTATGCTAAAGCCATGCGCTGCCTTACGCTTCACTCTCCTGGCCGTTGCTCTTGTTCTTGCGTTTGTTCGGCTCCAGGCTGGGCGGAGGCGCCTGGGCCATGGAAGGCGGTTTCCTCTTCCCCAGCAGCTTCCTCTGCCTCTCGATGTCCTCCCGCTGCGAGTTGATCCGCTCCTGCTGCCTAGGGTGCACAAAAACACCACGGGCCGACAAGGGCGTCTCACGGAGGGTTCCCTTCTCTTATACAGAATACATGCGCAGACTAAAGTATGTTCAGATTCAAGTGTGTGCGTGTGCCGCGCGCTGACTTGACGAGGTTCTGGAAGGCGTAGCCGTCCGTCCACTGCTCGGTGAAGGAGGCTCCGTGGCGCACGGTGGTGAAGTGGCCGAGGCGCAGGCGGTCCTGCATGCTTTTGTCCCTGCACGCCATCTTCTCCTGCTTCGACTGCAAGAACACACACATAGCATACAGACCTTCAACAAAAACAAAAAAGTATTATTTGGCCGCACAGTAAACGTAAGGCATTTTCAGTAGTGTGCGAGATCTGGTATCAGCCAATTCATAAGTATTATGTTTAAAAACCATTTCCATATGTACCGTAATTAGCATTTTGCCTCCAATCAATAAGAAATCCCTGCAATACAAATCTGTGGCACACAATTGGACAAAACGGACACAACCACGCATGCTCTCACCCATGCCCCTTGTGGCCAAACGTACACACTACATTACAAGGCGTATATTCTTCCTACGATGCAAAACCATAAGTGAAGGGCTAACCCCTTTCTCCCCCCTACCTTCTCGATGAGGAGTTGCTTGCTCATAGTGACACACTTGTTGAGCCGCTCCTTGACGCGCTGCAGCATCTTCTGCTGCTCATCTATCTGACGCCTCAAATCACAGTTTGCCTGCCGACACAGGAGACATGCTCTATACACGGCGTTGGCAAAAATGGGCACTGGAACCAGCACTCTGTCAGAGGCTGTTTTTGCCACTGTTGTAAACCTTTATTTACCCAGTAAAAGCTCTTGAGATTTCAAGAGTGTCCGGTCCACAATAGACAATTAAATCACAACAACATAAATCAAATATAATAAAATAACACAATAACAATAACACAACTTGGGGCTGCTAGCCAAATCTTTTTACGGTGAGGGGTGGGTCTCATCTTACCCTCAGTAGGTCATCTATTCTCCCTTCCTTCTTCTCCAGGTCCGAGTTTTTGTTGTTCTCCAGTGCTGCCAGCTTCTCCAGCGTAACCTCTGACTGGCGGGGGGGGGGGGGGGGGGGGGGTAAGGAGAAAAAAATTATATACCCGGTTAAAATTGTAAAAAAT